>JAACJT020000021.1:3971639-4001224 GCA_009936485.2 Gymnarchus niloticus | reverse complement strand
CACCACTTTACAGTCTCCAATCTCCTTCAGACTGACCCTCCTACATAGGATATAATCCATCTGTGTGCATCTTCCTCTACTCTTATACGTCACCCTCTTCTTAAAATACATATTCATCCCAGCCATGTACATCCTTTTCACAAAATCCACTACTATCTGACCTTCTACATTTCTGTCCTTGACACCATACCTACCCAGAACCTCCTCATCCTCTCTGTTCCCTTCACCAGCATGCCCATTGAGATCCGCTCCAATCTCTCTCCCTTGGGTACACTCTCCACCACTTCATCCAACTCACTCCAGAATTTCTCTTTCTCATCCATCTCACACCCAACTTGTGGTGCATATGCGTTAACAACATTCATCATCACACCTTCAATTTCCAGCTTCATACTCATCACTCTGTCCGACACTCTTTTCACCTCCAAAACACTCTTGGCATACTGTTCCTTCAGGATTACCCCTACCCCATTTCTCCTCCCATCCACACCATGGCAGAACAATTTGAACCCACCTCCGATACACCTGGCCTTACTCCCCTTCCATCTGCTTTCTTGCACTCACAATATATCAACCCTCCTTCTCTCCATCATATCAGCTAGCTCTCTCCCTTTACCAGTCATACTGCCAACATTCAAAGTTCCTACCCTCACTTCCACTCTCCTAACCTTCCTTCTGCCTCAAGAGATGCCTTCCCCCTCTTCTCCTTCAGCTAACAATAGCCCAATTTCCACCAGCACCCTGTTGGCTAACAGTTCTGGTGGCGGTAGTAACCCGGGCCTTGACCAATCCGTTATGGAAATCTGTTTTGTTGTCCGCATATTAGATTTGGCAAAAGTTTTACACCGGATGCCATTCCTGACGTAACTCTCCCCATTTATCTGGGCTTGAGACTGGCACGGAAAAACACACAGCACATTCCCCAGTGGCTGGGTTGCAAATGTTCCAGTCCACATCTTTGAATTCATTGCCTCTCTCGATTGCAGATCTTGTTTATTACCAGTGGATTCTTCGTCTGTCCTTCAGTAGATCAAAAGGGGACTTATTTTCTGGTGTTTGTCTCCTGAGTGGTAGGCCTAACTTTTTACATTGTGTGGCCTCAGAATCTGCTTGTCACTATCCTCTTAATTCACATCTCATTTAGCCACTCAGGCTCATTTGGTCTTGGATCCTTGCTAGTCTTGATATGTTATTTGCAGGTTTATGGACCTTTGTGTTTATATTTACCAGCATTAATTTAAGTCTGTCCAACACAACATTTTGTTTGCAAGTGCTGATTTCAAAGCAAGCAGAAAAGAAGCTTTTTGCAAGAAAGTCAGATGGCACTCTTATGTAACATGACCTCTTAGGAGTTAACCAATGGACATCAAAGATGGCCCCCCATTTATTTGAGCAATGCCTAAATAACAAATTTGTTTTTGTCGCTGACCTCCTTTCAGACTGCATCTCGAACTGCGGCAGAAGAGGAAGAGGCAAATGTCTTTCCTGTCACACATTTCCTGGCTGTTGCTGACATAACCCAGGTAAGAACCACCTTCTTTGTGTTACTTACAACAATAAGAGCACATATTCCATGTGTTTGCTGTTGCATGTGCACCAGGCCTTTGTACGAGGCATCATAGACACATGCTTAAATGGTAATGATGAAGAGTGCTTAAAAGCTAACCTTCCACGACAGACTGGCTGTCTGAAACAAAAGATGTGCTTCCTCTTTATTTGTGCTACCTGCACATCATGAAAGATGCCATTGGGGCTGTGAAGGAATCCGTTTGATAAACAGAGCCTCCGATCACTCGTGCAGACAAAGACACACCCTCCTGGGTATTCTCCTAATAAGTAGCACAGCTTCTGCAGCAAATTGGGCATTAGGTGGATACCACTGTTTGCTCCTACAAGGGCACACATTCGGTCAACATGGAAACTCTGCTGCAGTCATTAGTGAGTTGTCAAAGCAAAATTGAAGAGTAGCCATTTTTATCATACATGGATGCTGCATGCTTCTCTGAAAATGGTGTGTGTGTGTGCGTGCATGTGTGTATGAGTGTGTGTGTGTGTGTGTTTCTCTTTCTCTGTTCTCTTAAACGGAACGATGACACCTTGATCCACATTGCCCCCCTTTGGTAGAAAAGTTAACTACATGTTCAGGCTGTGATTTTAAATCGAATCTTGAAAGAGGTTGCAGTATAGATTTTTGGTTGGGTATAGATTTTTTTTTCAGTAAATAGCTCCAGATTTTTCCATTAATGCAATTGAAACTTTCTTTGTTTTGATTCACATAAAGAGGTATGTCACACTTACCATTCAATATGTGCCATACAGCTCTCACTGAAGCATTTGTTCGAAGTCTTTTTGTTCATTAGCATTTTCATTAATAGCGTTAATCCAAATGCTTGTGTATGATGTGCAAACGTTTAGGCCCAGTCCCTCAAGACAAAAGGTACGGCACTTCACAGTCGAGGTTGTTCTCGGAAGCACGTTAGCAGGGCAGTCATACAACTGTTTAGGCCCCGTCCCTCCAGACAAAAGGTACAGCCACTTCACAGTCGAGGTTGTCCTCAAAAGCCCTTTTTTTTTTTTTTTTTTTTTTTTTTTTTTGTGAAAGTGCTGAATCAAAACAGCTGAGCAAAGATGCCTCATTCCAGATGCTAACAGGTTAGGTTTTCGGCAGCGGGTGTTACATTACAGCAGGGCCTTAATGTTAAGAAGAACGAGGTAGGGGACAGCTCAGTGTACTGTTAAGTACGATCCTGCTGTGCTGTCGTGCATTATCTCATTATAGAAAAAGCACAGCAGTTGAATCCATTGTGTGTTCATAGGATTCTTTAATGTGGTAAAGTCAGGAAAAGTGCTTCAATTTTCATAACTATGCTCAAAGTGTAAAAATGTAAATATAACAATGCAGTTTGGTATAATCATGTCCTTTTAAAACTATGGGGAATGGTTGACGTTCTTTCCTACTGTAAATCCCCCTTAATCAGATGAATAATTGGCAAAGTGCACACCTGACCTGGAAACAGGAGACCATACATTTGTGTCCAGACACTGACTTGAAACACCAGGCTTTGCAGCAACACATGCACTGAATCACAAGCTTCAAAACACCACACAATATGGCCTACAATGTCACCCCCCATTTCTACCTTTGAAATGAGATCCATGTATCTTGGCATACACAGCCAGTGTCCTGTTCCCAAGACATGGGCCCATTCAGGCTGGTAGTGCCTAAGGTTCCTGCATCAGCCTTCACCTGAAGTTTACTGCAGAGTCACCGTCTATTAGTCACTGTTGCTCAGAATACTGCAACACAGGGTGCTGTTTAAACTACATGCTACGCTAACCTGCCTTTGTACATTCGCTGGTTCGTTTGTGCCAGTAGTCCTGGCCGGTCTCTATCTGTCAGTCTGGCCACTCGCCTGCAGGATGGTGCATTACCACCTGATGAGAGCAGTTGTGGATTTAGTTCTGTGTGAGTCTCCACAGATGAAGCTTACATGTGGCTTTACAGGGGACTGGAAAGATGGAGCAGCAAAGCTGTCTTTGAAAGCTGTCTTGTCTTTCTGTGCAATGTAAAATAAGGTTTTTGGCTGCAGTTCAGCTTTTTGATCCTTGTTATTTCAGTGAACATGAGCACGTTGAAGGCAGGATAACAGCCCAAGTTAGGGTTTATGTAATCACTTATATTGTCGTGGCCAAAGCTTGTTTGTCCTGAGGATGAAGGATTCAGGCTGGCCTTTGTTGGCTTAAAAATCTTTATACTATTGGATGGATGGATGGATGGATGGATGTGGGTTATTTTGTCTTTGTATTGTCAGTTAGTGGTGTTTGAGGAGATTTTATTATTTTGGTCACGATACTTCCATTTTCTGTTACTTAAAGCAGTGTAAAAATTAGCAACTTAGGATTTTGCTAAGGACCTCAAAAAGTCAATAATACATTTTAATATAGTGGGTCCATTTTGGAATAGAGACTCACATTTAACAGAAACTCATGTTGTGGGTCAATTCCAGGAGCCGGGACCAGAGGAGGATCTTGTGGTGCAGCTGGACGGCCTGGCCAAGCCCCCAGAGGTCCGGGACCATGACCCAATGTTCCCCCCACAGGGTTCAGAGCAACCGCCAGGCCAAAACCCTACCGTGTCTGCCATTGAGTGGGAGTCGCTGGAAAACCGGCTGGTGGACTGGTGAGACCGAGCCCTCACTCCTCGTGGAAGGCTGACAGTTTCATTAAATCAGTACTCTGTGAATCCATCCCAGGGTTCAAATCAGGTGCCAGTGCTTACATTTGGTACACTCACTTCTGGACCCGCACCCCGATCTTTGTGTCATGATCTGACTGAGTCTGTTGTTGCCATGGTTACCTTGTGCCCTTGTCATTGCTGCCCTTCTTAAGACACTGTGCTGACAGCTCAAGTTTGACAACTGTGCTGCTATAGCACTCTGCATGGTAAACAGTGTGTGTTAGGAGTGCAGAGGGGAGATGCAGAAACCACAACAGATCAGATACGGTCTTTTTCTGGAATTCTTTAGTTTTTTCATATCTGCTCTCCATGAGATACTTAAACACCTGCAGATGAGAGGGAAGGGTCAGCCATTTATCCAGCTTCCCTGGAGCATTTTGGGGATAAGGGCCTTGCTCAAGTGCCTAATAGTTGTATCATCTTGTTGCCTGCCATGGGATTCAACCAAGAAACCTTCCAGACCCCGGCACAGCCTCCTAACTGTCAGAGCCAGTGGCTGTTCATAAGGCCTATAGCCACCATGAAGCCTTCTGTATGCTGTTGGTTTGTTCCAGCTCTGGCAGATATTTTACTCACCACAATCTTAGCGTGACTGAAATAATGTCATCTTGCGGGGAGTATTGCTGGTGAACAGTGTCTTTTTGCAGGGTAGAGCAGCAGTTGATGGCCCAGATGATTATGGAGATGTCCTCTGAGGGCGACCAAGCAGAGCCCTCCAGTCTGTCCAAGGACAGCTGCCTGTCCGCTTCGGATGTAGGTGAGCAGCCATCATGGGCTCTAGGACCCATGGGGGTTAGACCCCTGCTCTCTTTTGGCCAGGCCACACATGCCAGCACCTTGGTTAATATTTCAGAGGCCCTCCAGCCATGGTTACATTACACTCTTAAAGCTGCTTTTTGACATCAGAGAGGGAGCGTTATCAAGATGACCAGCGTCTGGTAGCTGGTGGCGCCTGCAGCAGCCAGTCCTCCCCTTCTCGTTAGAGCATAATCACTCACTCCCTTGCCCCCCTGCTCATCTCTGATTGGCTAACTCTGTGCATAGCGAAAGAAAGACAATGACTTTCCAGACCATTAGTTTTCATTTTCATCTAATAGCGAGATCAGTGGTGTGGCAAATTCAAAGACGTGCTGATGTCGGGCTCCAAGGCGCCGGCGATGACGCAGCACTGAATGTCACCTAAAGCCACCTACCTAGACCACTCACACTTTCATAATACATAATTAGTACACACATTCATACATCACTTAACAAGTGCATGCAGATTGTAGCATTTTGTAGTGTCGTTTTTTAAAATTCTGTTTCAAATACTGCTGCATTCTTGCATGGCTACTTTGGTAACAAAAATGTGACTAGTTCCTTTGTCTTTCACACTGTATTTAATGTTTGATGTGGTGTCCAAGTTATTGTTTTCTGTTGGTCTGGTTGTATGTTTGCCCATTCATGTGCATTTCTGAACAATAGTGTTGTCATGTTGGAACCTTTGATCAGACTAATGTGCTACCTGGGAAATGACCTCAGAGCCAATGACTGACAAAGGTAGCCAGTAGGTGGCACTGTGATGTGATCTCCCTGCAGCAGAGGCAGCCGGTGAGGAGGACCTGCAGCTGTCTGTGAACTCCGACATCATTTGTCACTATGTCAACGAAGCCCTGGCTGAGACTGTGGCCCAGGTTCTGGCCCAGAGGTCCATCGAGCCCACAGACATGGTGTGGGACGACCGTGCCCAAGAGGTAAGGACCAACCGTGCTACTCACATACCAGTGAACACTTACTTCAAATGTCGAGTCCCAAAAACTTGAAAAAACACCTGAATGATTGTTCTTATTGTGAGTGGCAGTGTGATGCCTGTTCATATCTGAGCTCCAACATTGTGTTGCACTTTTGAAGGAACTAAAATTGCCGACTCCCATACCAACCCCAGAGGCCAGTCCCAGCCACAATACTCTGCCTGTAGCCACCCCAGGGGCCTCGGAGCCGGAGTCCTTGTCAGATTCATCCAAGGAGCTCCATCAGGTCAAGGCCCAGCACATGCTGTCCACAGGTCAGCAACCGTTCACCTCCATGGTGCTGCTTTATAGTCTATAGCTTTGTGGAGTCAAAAAATGAGAAATGATGCAGCCTCTTAAATTGTACTGGGGTCTATCTCTGACATTAGAACAAGTGAGCAGTCTAGTGGCCACACCCACATCCACTTCTAGCCCATCCCCTCCTCTTGTGGCCACTCCCACTTCACCTCTCAGCAAGCAGTGCCCCAATCCAGGCTGCCAATATACCAATGCCTGGGGAGACAGGGACCTTCCCCTGGAGGAGGAAGCTCTGCCCGTACAGAGTGATGAGCCTCAGCACTGGACAGGGTGAGTGTCGGGGCTCCTGGGCACCTGAACCAGGAAGAGCACTTTCTGTTACCTGTCATATATGAGAATATAAAATGAAAAAAGGTGAGTCTTAAGTTAAATTTAATCCTTATGTTTTATTTACAAAAGCTGAAACAATTTGGACAATATGTGAGTTACTGTTTGCAATTGTCTTATTTTCATCTAGGCTGTCTCTTTGAGATTAGAATCTGTTTTTGTTTTTAAATTCTTCACCTCCACAAACTGCCCCCCTTAAATAGCACACATTGCAAAGCCTTGCCAATGTAGATTGACCAGTGAAGTGAATTGCTATCGAAAGAAAAAACTGATTCTGTAAGCGCTTGCGGTAATCAAAGTGGGTCATATATTTCGTATTCTGTTAAGAAAGGAATTCACTGAGAAAATGTTATACCACAGTGCCCTCTGCTGTTTATTGATGAAATTTGTTATTAGAACAAGTTTTTGCTGTATTTCTCGCTCCCATAACATAATACATTAGCCAATATAGTACTGCACAATCTAGGTATTCTGGTATATATAAACTGTACTGTTTGAAATATGATTTCTTGGTTTTGTTTGTAATGAAGTATTTATGACAAAATGACACTGGATGATCTGGTCTTTCCTCCATGTCACACACTTGCTTGTTCATGTCAGGGTCTTGTCAGTGGCCAGGGAAGAGGAGCCCGTCAGCCTTATTTCCTGCATTCCTCCTGTGCAAGGGAGTTCACCCCCTGAACAACAGACCCCTCCCCTTCAAGAGCCATCCTCGCCTCCCATTCCTACGCACTCTACTGAGGACAGCAGCTTGTCTGTCACCGAGACAGATGTGGAGGGGAGACACATATCAAAAGGGGAGCTGCTGCTGAGCTACAGCCAGATAGCAGCAGTGAGAGGTAAAGACTGGAGGTGGAATCGGGATGAAGGGAGCATAAAGCTTAGGTATATGTACACTCAGCCTTGTTGGGGTTTATGTAGCTGGGAAATGAGCTTACTTAGCATGGGAAACAGGGTAGACTGTGGTTAAAGCCAGCTATATGTACCTGGCTATGTGTCACGCTATTATGCTAAAGGGTTTATTGGAGCTCTTTCATGATACCTTCCCTTTTAGGGAGTCTCACTTTGTAAGGAGTTTGGTGGGTGTCTGCATCAGCTGCACGAACTGATGATTACTGCACTTGAATATTAAAGTTGCTGCTATCTTTACACTTTTCACCAGAAATTTGTTGTGTCATGCTATTAAGTAAGTTAAGTTGAAAAATTGTGGGAAGGAAGATAGATTTAACTGCTGAAGAGAAGATGGCAATCGTTAAGAACTTAGGTGATGTCAAATCAACATTTAAAATTGTGAAGATGACTGGCAGAGACCATCTCACCATAATGAACTATGTGACCGAATCGAATGTAGTTAGATAAAGGTCAGATAAGGGGAAAATGAAAGTTGTTTCACAATGTAGTGACTGATGACAAAGAAACCTTTAGCTAACAGTAAAGAGATGACAAGGCTGGTGCCAGCAATGCATGAATATCAGCAAGGTGCAGGATACTCAGCCATCATGTAAAATGTGAATAGCCAGATATTCTACCTCCATTGAAGGGCAGTCACAAAGTGAAGCATGTGGAATGGGCTCTGAAGTACAATAAGGTGGATTTCCAAACTGTGTTCTTCACTGGTGAGTGCCAGGCAACTATTGAAGGACCTCATGTATAGAACAAGGGCTGGATCAGAAATGACATACCTTGTCCTCTTAGACTGAGACATCAGCAAGGAGGTGGTGCTGTGATGTTTTGGGCTAGAATGATTGGCGGTGAGCTGGTTGGTCCTTGGCGAGTTCTGGAAGGTATAAAGTTGACTGGAGATTCTCATATTGAATTGAACAACTTTGTGCCATGATACAAAAGGAGGACTTTGGCATTAAGATGAAATATGATACTCACGTATGACAATGCTCTCTGACATGCTGTCATGAAAACAGAATACTTAATGAAAGTTGACTTCAAAAATGGCGATCTGATACAATGACCAGCATCTTCACCTGATTTGAATCACATTGAGAACTATGGAGCATCATCAAGCAATAAATTTATGCCTGTGGATGAGTTTTCTTCAGAGGATGAATTGTGTTCATCTACTCAAAGCTTGTGACCATAGGTGCTCAACCTCTATGCGATGTTTAAGTGGCGTATCAGCCAAGACAGCCCAACAACATTAAGAGACTTCAGGAATTCAGGGTGAATCTCATCCACCCCTGGAGCCTTGCCACTAAAGTATGTTCGACTACATCAGTGACCTCAGTCCAGTAATGGGCAAGTCCTCCAACTCTTCCTCATTCAAGGAAGGCATGTCAGTGGGATTCAGGACATCCTTAAAGTTTTCCTTTCACTACCTAACTATATCTTCACTTGAGATCAACAGTACTCCATCCCTGCTATAAACACGATGGACAATGCACTGCTTCCCTCTCCTCAGTCATCTGACTGTTTGCCAAAATCTCTTTGAGGCTGACTGAAGGTCATTTTCCATGGTCTCACCAAACTTTTTTAGCTTCTGCAACTGCCAAAGCCACACTCTGCTTGGCCCATCAGTACCTGTCAGCTGTCTCCAGAGTCCGACAAACTAACCAAGCATCGTAGGACTCCTACTTCAGCCTAATGGCTCCCTTAACCACTGGTGTCCACCAATGGGTTTGGGGATTCCACCCGGCATCAGGCACTGGTCACAATTCTGCACAGTCACCTTAGCAATGGAGGCACTGAACATGGCCCATTCGGTCTCAATATCCCCCAGGTCTCCTGGAAAAAGGCCTCTGCCAAAGGCTTCCAGTGCACCCTCACCATACGTTTAGGTATACCAGGCCTGTCCGGCACCTTCCGCTACCATCTGATCCAACTTACCACCAGGTAGTGATCATTTGACAGCTCAGCTCCTCTCTTCACCTGAGTGTCAAAGACATACGGTTGCTGATTAGACGACTACAAACTTAGTCAACAGCCTATGACCTGGGGTGAACTAGTGCCATGTGCTCTTATGAACACCCTTATGCTAAGACATGGTGTTTGTTATGGTCAAACTGCAATTAGCACAGAAGTCCAATAACAGATCGCTATTCAGGTTCAGATCAGGCAGGCTGTTCCTCCCAGTCACACTCTTCAGGTTTCACTGTTGTTACCTGTGTGAGCATTAAAGTCCCCCAGTAGAACAGTGGAATTCCCAGAGGGACTGCCATCTAGCCTCTGACCCAGTCTCTAAGGCCGGATACTTTGAACTGATGTTCAGAGCATAAGCACAGACAACAGTCAGTGCCCATCCCCTGACTTGAAGCCGCAGAATGGTGAACCTGTCATTTACCAGGGTAAATTCCAATGTATAAACACCGAACCGAGGGGGGTATAAGTAAACCTGCACCTGCCCAGCACCTTTTACCCAGGACAAACTGGAAAACATGAGCCACTGAAAATCATACAAGAATCTCAACTTGTCCTGTCAAAAAGCATGGAAAAAGCCTGCTTGGTCCACTCATGTAAGCAGTGTGGGGGTTGGCTTTTTAAAACAATGTCTACCTTAAATGGTTTTAGGTGGTTTGTCCATGTGTTTTGCACTGAGACAAATTCCTTTTCAGATCTCTGTGTTGTGTAATGCATTTGCTGTGTAGATGCTTTTATAGAGGAACACCTCAATCAAAATGGCTTTTATTGTATGTGGAGAAAAGTGGTTATAGGTGTGAAATAGTTAGACTGAATCACCTTTTAATCATGGTTGTTCACAATTGTATTAATGAACTTGTCATGTCTGGTGCTGGCCAGAGGAGGATGGGTTTCCCCCGTGAGTCTGGTTACTCCCAAGGTTTCTTCCTCCTCAGGGGGTTTTCGTTGCCACTGTTACCCTATACGAATAAAATTTATTTGAGTTAAATGACCTTTCCTTGCTTTGTTATCCAACGGGGGCTTTCTGTGTTGGTGGGGGGAGTGGCGGTGGGTTTGGACATTCAAAGACTGCCCATGCCCAGTATTGTTTTCACTGCAGGGCTGGCAGACAAAAGGCTTGATGTCCCCAACCTGAACACCAGCCTCTCCAGCACTCTACATGGAGTGCAGGACATGGTGAGTTTGGGGCCGACTGTCACCATGGCAACAGGCAAACAGGCCCCTGCCTCTTACACGAAGCATGAGGCAAGCTAAGCTAGCTGAATTCTTTCTTTTAAATAGCATGTACACGGGAAGTAGCATGGGTCTGCTGAGATCTCCACCAGCAAAGTCTGTGTTCCCCTTCAAAAGAGGCTCTCCAGCGATTCCACTGACATTTAGCCTCCTCTGTTGTAGGATTATGACCCGCCCAGTGAGGGCCAGCTGATCAGGAGGCCCCAAAAGCATCAGGCCTATACCAACAGGGGCCGCCTGGTCCACCAGCAGGAAGCCTGCCCTGCAGAGGTATGCTTCCACCTTATTCATGTTTGCTCTGTTTTCTTTCTCGCGTGTCCGTTTATATCCACATGAAGTTTGCATGTTCTCCACATGTCATGTGGGTATACTCCATGTATTCTGTTTTTTCCTCACAATTCAAAGACATGCAGTTAGATGACCTGGCATCTTTGAATTGCTCAAAATGTCATTGTATGTGTAGTGTGCATGTGTGTGCCCTGGCTTGGCATCACAATAAAGTTGTCCCCTGCCTCCTGGGAAAGGCGGTGGCTGTCTGACGGACGGACGGACGGACGGACGGACGGGCGGGCGGGCGGGCGGGTGTATGTACGTGGCCATATTGCAGATTTACAGCGCCCTCAACATCTTTGGGCTCATCTAGACAGTTGTCCATTTGAAGAGTCAAACCTCCACAGCTTCTCTTTGGACATATGCTACATGGAGAAAAACCCTTTTAAACAATTTGAGGACCAAGGGACATATTTGTTCCATATCGTTAAAATGCCCTACAATCAATCCATATGGTTCTGAAAGGGTTACAGTTTGTAAGGCTGTCCAACTTGCTAAAAGCAGCGTAGATAAAGGATGGTCCAATTGGCCCTGGGGCAAGCACCCGTGTGTCGTATTTCTGGTTTTCTGGAGTACATGTTTTGAACGTTACACCATGAACAAGTCATTTCTGTATATCTGGGATTCTCTTTGTAGGATCTGAGCCAGTTAGTGGTATTAATACTAAGCTTATATAACATTCATGTATCTGTGCATATACATTTAAAATATATGTAATTAAACAAAATTGCCTGAGCTTAAAGATGGCAACAATAAAGGCTGTTTGCTTCGACCCAGTATCGTTTATGGTTATTAAACGTAACCTCAGATAAGATTTTCCCTTTTTTTGTGAACTCATATGCTAAAATATTACTATTAATATTTTTGTATATAATAGTTAATAGTACGGAGAATTATAAGTAGTAGTACTCCATGCTACTAATTATAAATTGAGTTGCTGTACCAGTATCCGCCTGCAGGGGGAAACGGAGAACAAGGAAACGAATAAGCATTCAAGTTGAATTTTGACTCTCCATCAATCGATCAAAGGGCTGTGGATTTAAAAGAGGAACATTGCTGATCGTGATCTTTTTCATCTTGGAAAAAGAGACTGCATTATGCAGCATTGTTTTGTAAATTGCTTTAGATTAATTTAAAGTAGTGGAATGCTAAGTTTTTTCCTAATTTCATGTCTGCCTACAAAAAGAGGGTGCTTTGTGCAGAGGCATTGACTGCAGCTTCCATTAGATTAACTTCACTGTTCTCTTTTTGTTTGGTTTTTTAATGAACTGATTTACGTGTGAAGCATGGATTACAATCATTGTCCTGATGCTCTCCTTTCCACTTATTTCACAATCGCTGTACAACATTTGTTCCTGTGGCGGCTGTATTGGGAAGAATAATGGACAGGGATCTATGGAAAGAGGAACTTTGCATGTGAACTTTATATGTAATCACCCAGGGATTGTGGGATGAAGAAAGCAGCATGGGGGAGGTCAGTAAGGGACACCGCCCCAATCTGACCACCGAGATAGGAGGAGTGCTCAGTGGAATGTCCCCCCTGGGACATGCCACACCTGAACAGGGACGACTGTCATCACCAGGACAGGTGTCTTTACCCCCAGGTAAGTGAAGCCTAACTATTAGCAATGTAGTAATGTAGTAATGTAATCTTTTATGTGCATTCATATTTGCAGCTACACCCAGTGGCCGCTTTATTAGGGTCACCTAACTGATGGCTTGGACCCACTTTGGCCTCATGAACTGCTTCAACAATCAAAAAGTTTTGTTTTCAGAGAAGCCTTTCTGATCACCACTCTTACACTAAGCTGTTATTTATCTATTGTTTTTGCACTTGTGGCCTTTCTGTTAGCTTTAATGAGTCTGACCTTTCTCTGCTGACTGGATTTTTTCTGTTAATTGCGTTATTCTTTATAAACTACACACTGTAGTGTGAGAACACTCTAGGACACTGGCTGGTTCTGAGCTGCTTCCACCAACAATCACATCACATGAAAAACCCCTTATATCACTCATCTTAGCCATTCTAATACTGCAGAGCCAAGCAGTAAGTGAACCTGTTGATCCTGTCTGTGTGCTGCACGCATTCAGATGCAGTCACAGGATTCGCTGTTTGCAGGAGCATCCTATTTGCATTAATCAAGGAAGCAAAGCTAATAAACTGGGCATTAAGTGTGTATTAAAATATGGTGTTGACATTTTTTCTAGAGCAATTCAAGTTTAGTGCTGAAAACAGGACAGTAGGGCCCCCCACATCAAAATCTAAAACCAGCAACCATCGATTTTTTTAAGAGTGCTTTACATTCAAAAATCATTGTTTGCTGTCCATGATGCGGCCTGGTCAGCAAGAGTTTATTGGTGTGAGAAGCAGTGTAATGTTAACAGCTAGTGCCCACAGTCTGCTTCACCATTTTCAGCTTTTTGGCTAATTCAGAGGAAATCTGAATACAGGCTCTTCTTCACTTCACCAGTTTGCTGTTTATTCTTCATCAGCATTGTCGTTTTTTCATGGGTTTAAGTTTTTTCCTATGCTTGGCTTCTTGAAACCCTGCTTCAACCATCCATCTACTTTTAAATTTCCACATGAAGTTACCTGAAAATGCCTTAGAAAACCACAAAATTGCAAGAAACTTTTTAAAATATAATTCCTGAGTTGTACAGTTCAAAGTAAATGGAAACAGTTCCTTTTGTTTCCTTCTTTGTAATGTAATTGCCAAAAATGTTCTCATTCCCACTATTTTTTTTTTTTTAAACACATGCATTGTGCAGTAATACCATGCAAAGTACGAGAGCTGTGTTTCTGGAACGATGTCCTTTTTTCTCTTCAAAAAGTCAGCTGGACGCGCTGTAATCTCACTCCTCCCTGCGTATCTGCCAGTTGTGACTAGGGGGTACTTTGGTCTGTGGGGATGGGGGGCTGCTTTTAGCAACCACCTGAGCAGTGCTTCCCACTGACCACAAAGAATGATGCAGACATGCTCTCCTCCCTCAGCTTGACACTCACCATGTGAGAAACGTAGCTGGTCTCCAGGATTGTGAATGTAAGCTCTGTCATAGGTTTTTGATGGTCCCTCATAGACCTTCTACACATGCTCAGATAAGTGTGAACAAACCGTCGTTTGTGTCTTTGAAGTGCTGGTTAGTAGCCGCTGTTTACGGACGCTCTCACAGTCACATCTGTTCAAGTAACGTTCAGCAAATCAACTCCTCAGTTTCCTGGAACAGCATTATGAATGTTTTTTATGAACAGCCAGCTGAATGTCAGTTGCTTGGTGATAGTTGACCATTTTTAGATATAGTATCACCAGAATGAATGAAATATTTCCCAGAATTCCTTCTGAAATATCTTAGGAGCACTGGGAAGGACTAAACTGAAGCAAAAACAAGAGGATCGTTTTCACAGGATGTCATGTTGTATTTTTGCTATAGTTTTGTGACAATCCAGTAAAGTCAGTTAGACATTGAATTACCACGGCTGGTGTGAGCTCCAGACTCTCTCCCTGCTGCCCTTTGTCACTAGGGCAGCCCACAGGCCTTGCAGGGCCCACCGGACCAGCACTACTCTTTATCTCATTCAGGAATGGCAGGTGGCACAGAGCAGTCTTTACCCAGCATTCTCTGCTTCAGGCACTAAACAGGAATTTATCCCAACTGTCACCCAAAGGTGTGACAGCTTTGTTAATCACTGAATATTAAAGGACAAATAATGCCGAATGATGAACAGAGCAGATAACCAGACTCCTCTAACATGACGAAGTACTATTATACAACAGGGGCTGTTTGACATGAAAATTATGTTGAGTTACTGTAGCACTAGAATATTCCAGTCAGTTTAATGTTAGAGCATTGCAGAATCCTACACAAAACCCTTGATCAAGGCACTGCAGTGTCCATTTAGTGAAGGTAAATGGATTTTGTATTTGTTAAATCTTCTCATGTTTAAATGTCTCCTTGAGTACGAATGATAAAATCACACTTTTTAGACAGTTAAGTTGCTTTTTTGATCTATCGGGTTTTATCCCTGTGTAAAAGCTGCCTGTCTGGGGAAGGGTTCATTCTCCTCAGCTGACGCCTCAGTGCCACTGTGTCCACCAGGTGGGCGGTCCTCGCACTAGAGCTCGGCATGGATGCTCCCTCTCTTCCTGCTTCAGCTACACCAATATTTACTTTGAACCTCTGCTCAAAACCCACTCTGCTCATGTTTGGAGGAGTTGCACTGTTGCTTAGAGACAAGCCCTGCCAAAAAAAAATGAAAAAAATGGATGCCTGAATGGAAATTTAACAGAGGCTTTATGTCTCTATAACCAAGGCTGGTCAGCTTCCCTTTATAATCCATATTTCACACCGTCCTCAGAGGTACCCCTTTTCCCCTCGATCAGCTTCCCTTTTTAATCCATATTTCACACCATCTTCAGAGGTACCCCGTTTTCCTTTGGCCAGCTTCCCTTTTTAATCCATATCTCACAACGTCCTCAGAGGTACCCCTTTTCCCCTCGATCAGCTTCCCTTTTTAATACAAATTTCACACCATCTTCAGAGGTACCCCATTTCCCTTTGGCCATCTTCCCTTTTTAATCCGTATCTCACACTGTCCTCAGAGGTACCCCTTTTCCCCTCGTCATGACCTTGCTTCGCTGTTTTGAAGACTGCTGTCATTGGCCCAGAGTTGCTTTGTTTAATTGAGTGGCTAAATTGCCACTGGAGGGTCCTTGAGTCCCATGTGCTCACAATGTGGTTAGGACCAAATCTGCAGTCTTACATATGTACTTGCAATGGCATTTCAAAGGTCAATGCAATTTAATTGTGGAAGAGCTAAGGTGTAGACATTACTGTAAAGCTCAGTTTATAACAGATAAACCTAGTAATATGCCTGGATTTCTGAAGAACCATATTATTGCTAGAGTCGAATAGGTTTCTTAGAGTCACGTGATGAAGTTACCCTCCTAACAAAGTGAGTCCTAAAGGCCAGAGGACTTGCAGAATATGCAGAATCTAAACTTGGCTGGTCAGCACAACTGGAGCTCAGCGTGAGCGACGTCCACCTGTCAGAGATCCTCCCGGCCGTTTTATTATCCATAGGCACTTTTTACTGCAGGCCGTAACTGTGTAGTGTGTGAATCTGTATCGATGTGAACGTGCTGACATCACAGGCATACAATACTGCCCCCCCCCAGTTGCTCAAAACCAGGACCTGCCTACAATGCTACACACAATATATAGCATTTATGAAATCCATGTCTGTCTGTTGACACGTCAGATATTAAAATGAACTGAAATTGCATTTTAAATTTACTGTACATCTACGAACTTCAGCCTCAGGCTTTGAGAGGCTGTTCAAAACATTATATTTCCTGCTGTCGTTTTCCATTCTGTACTACCGTCCCTTTTGTTTAGATGTGCTCTGGCTGCCTGAAGGCTTCACCTTTTGTTCCCAGGGAGCTCCTGTCTTCTTTAGAAGAGAGAGGCAATAACAACCCAGAGTATCCTCATTCATAGGAGCGCGAGAGCCAATAATAGATTGGCGAGACCTAACTGAATTGAAGTGGCACATGAATCTGTGCCTGTCTGGTTCCCCAGGTATGATGAAGCATCTCACCGCAGGTAGAAGTGGTCCAATCAGCTCCCGGAATCCAGAGGCACTTCCTGATGCAGCCATGGACACGGACAGCGATCACCAGGTGACGAGATGCGAGTGCAAATTCTGCCCGTGTGGGTCACCAGCCCTCACAAATGATAAGAAGCCCTCCATTGTTCAGTCTGTGGCTCTCTTTCCCTGGCTGGGTAGGAAAGCATAGTATTTTGGATGGAGGGCGGTGGTAATACTGGCCTCTCTGCCTTTGACCTCCACCTCAGCTGTTTCCAATCACCGTCTCATTTGATGTCTCCTCCTTGTAAAGTCCCTGCTTTCTTTGTGCTTCAGTATGTGGAAAAGTGGGAAGCCTGAGTGTTGATCCAAAGTTAGCTGAGTTCCACTGCTAATTCTTCAGATAATAAGCAGTGACCTCCCCCCACCCCCCCAGACTCACACTAATGATGAAAAACAGCAGTCTGCTACAGCCCATGCTAACGTGCTAATTTCTCAGCTTGATCGCCTTGTGTTTTGAAGGGTACCTGATTAGATCGTCATTTCTAAATTGGAAGGGGGTGGGGGGCTCTTTTGCCCTTGATAAATGTTGAACGAGCATTAGCTTTTCTGTTTTGCATGGTACTGGAGGCCCGGGGAGAGTTACATATTCCACATCTCTCCCTGGTCTCAGTTTCTGCTGCTGTGAAATGCCGTAAAAACAGTGTCTCTCTCTCTCCCTCCAGCTGTCTGAGGCGTCAGCTCACTCACCAGACAGATCTCCTGCCTTTTCCATGAGGCAGTATCAGGAGGAAGCTGGAGACACTGAGAGGTGCCTGCTTACTTGTTTCACACCTACAGACACATGCATGTCGCTTTGCTTTGTTAACCATGCAAGCATCGCCTTGCATTTCAGACAGCTTCGATGATTCTTACACACATACATATATGGGAAGGTGCAAATGCGTTGGGAATTGTCTTGCAGTCGCCAACATGCAAAGTTCTTTAAAGTGGCTCAGGTTGCTCTGCAACACCCGTGCTGTCATTTGGGAGGTGTCCTAGCCTCACATGAGCACTAGATGGCACTGTGTAGGTACTCTGAATGTAGCCAGCCACCCCCTTTCTGTAATGGAGCCCTATGTAAGCAGCCTGTTTTTTCAGAATATGTCCCAGTGGTGCCCTACTGCTGTAGCAGAAGGCATGCTGCATCTGTCAACCCAGGGGGCTGGTGCTGTAGTCAGATCGGACAGAACAGGGGGACGAGGGACCCCGCAGGTGTCTGGGAGGACAGGGCAAGGGAATGGCGGAGGGGACACGGCTGCTGTCCCGTGTGTTTTCATTAAATGTGACACAGAATGACAGCCACGACACCCCCACATCCTCCAGTGACCGATAAAATCTACCTATACCGACCCGCACGTCATTGTGTCCTTTGCTGCGTGGTTACGCTTATGGTTACAGCTCTTGGGAAATGACACCCTGCAGGGTCTCATGGTCTGTGTTTAACCACCTGCTTAAACATGCTGCAGTAAAATGAAATGGCTGATATGCTTGTTCAAATAAACACCTTTGTTTAACCATTCATCCTTTTCCTGCTACCTTAACCAGGATAGGTGGTTAAGAAGATGCATGTATGCATGCCCTCAATTCAGTTTTTGACCTGTGGGCTGAAATGGTTCTATTTTAGCCTTATACCTTTGAGGTTGGCATTTTGATTTCTACTCCTTGCCCTGGAGGTCTCTAGTTCTCCCTGAGCTTGTGTGCCTCTGATTTCCTCATGCAGTTCAAAAACATGCCGCTAGATGAGTTGCCCATAGTGTGCGATTATGAGTGTGTGCACATGTCCTGCGATGAGCTGCCATCCCTTGTGTCATACACAAGTAGGGGTTAATATTGTTGATAAGGGCTTGAGCTTGTCTGGAATGAGACATCCTGAAGTCCAAAACGAGACCTGTGACTTAGGCCTGGACTTTTTATATACGCTGCAGGCTGTGATGGCGTTCCATGAGCCTCCACCCTCTGGGGGATGAGGGATGTTGTCCTCCCCTTTAACTCCTTCACCCTCCCTCACTCTACTACCAGCACAATAACTTCTTGAACTATTTTCTACTTTATATATTCACACAACTTATCATGTAATCAACAATTCCACTCCTTATGATTAGTTTAAAAGTGTTCAGTTCATGATATCTTTAAATCAGTAAATAAAATAAATTATTCTGATCATGAGTTAAAGTGTAATGCATTAGCACTGCTCTGGTCTTGGGCCCCAAGGCTACCTTACAACACAGCCCTTTAACAGTCTCCAAGCTGTGCCAGTTTTAAGCTGGCCCATGTGGCTCTTTTAATAGGAGAATGGCATAGGTGTCACCTGTTATCAGGCCCTCCTCTTTTACGGTTGTACACATGAGTGGGTGACTAAATGCCGAACATCTTGCAGTGAGATGACCCCAAGCAGGGAGGTCATGCTTACTGCAGGTTCTAGTCTGGTTCTCAGGGTTACGGAAACATCAGTCATCCACTGTGTGAATACAACATGGCAACTGTTGTCTGAATAGTAGGCACTTCTGAATAGTGATGAATTTGATGAAGTAAAATATAGTCTATTGGCTTTCTTCCTATGAACCAGGGCTATTTTTGCCCTGGCACTAATACCACAAAGACATGAATGCAAACCTTGCAGTTTATTTGTAGTTGTTAATCGATTACATAATTACTATTTGAAGTCATCATTCACTTAAGTTTAAAGGAGTAATTTGCATTCTGGGGAATGACTGATGTTAAACATGAAATGCTAAAGCTCTTTTTTGCACTTGCACACAGAAACTGCTGGAAATTTCCTTAATGTGAAAGTATTTAGGTACAAAACATGTTGCATCATTCGGGTAAGATATAATCTTAGACATGTGTTGTATTTTTGAAGCATGCAGGATTAGGTTAAAACATTTCCTCCATGTAAACAATGTTGTATATGAAGAAATAATAATAGTTAGAAAAAACTGTTATTCCCAATGAATTAGGATCAAGGTTGTTGTACTAAAGTCAAGTCAGTGAGGTTACAGCAAAATTCCCACAGCTATGAAGGTTTAAAAACTACCACATGTGTTTCGGCTTCAATTATTTGGGAAGGACGGCTTGTTTAATTGCCAGCACAGATGTTGCCATGTGTCAGATACCAGCATAATTGCAATATACGATGGTTGACATTGTGAGGAAAGATTAAAAAATCATAATATGATTCTGAACTTAAGTCATACTGGTTTATGGAAGACTTGGTGAAATGTATTCAGCTGAGAGAGTCATGTCAGGATACCATTAGGTACCATATGGTCTACAGTTGACTCTACACACTGGTTGTGTGCTGCGTTACACCCTGGAAGGAGCCTCCAGGCTGTGTGGCTCTTGCATATATGGTGAGGCCAGTGTGTCCAGCACATCAGGGATGAAGTTTGAGAACCACTGCACAAAGCCACTCTGGCATGACAAATGTGAAGAAATGACATTTGAAATCCAGATTTTGATAGGAAGAGCAATAAAAATTTAATAAAGCATTAATTTAATAAAGGTTTGAAATAAAATCTTGAAATGAGTTATTTAAAAATTGCATATTTATTTCTTTTTGTGAAATAACATCATAAAGAGTCTGATAGTTGTGTTGCACAAGTCATGTCCAAAGAATGCCGCATTAAGTCGGGGATCTACACTCTCACTGGCAACAGTCAGTAGTAAGCATCAATACTCTCTGGTAGTAGTCAGTAATAGGGATCGATACTCCCACTGGCAGCAGTTGGTGGAGATCGATGCTCTCATTTAAGTTGTGTAAGATTAATTTTTCTTTGTCTCTAGAATGAAAAGTCCTTGTGGGTGTGATGAGTGTCATGATAAGTCGCATACATTCAGCCCAGTGCTTCGTAATATTCCTGTATGTGGCTTAGTTACCCGTCTTTGACCCTAAAGAGCATGCTTCAGCAGCACAGTCTGCTAATGGTACTGTTAGCAGAGTATGAGACATGAGAGTGCCTCCCATGCAGATTCACACCCCCAACACCCATCTTAATAACACAATTAGCTGAGTACTTTACTGCTTAGAGGTGACTTAAAACAGTGAGAATCTGACAGACCTTCAAGAAATCATATTGTGATTAGTGGAGCTTGTCATACTTCCTTGGCTGTAGGATGTCAATGCAGATCCTTTATTTAACCAACTGTCTCCCCAATAAAACCAAAAGCGAGCACAGAGGCAGACGGTGTATGTGTACTCCTCAAGTACAAATGGAAGTGAGAGTGGAGTGACAGGCAGCCAGGCCCAGTGTTTACCAAGCCTGACATGGATGTGTGCTTTGTTCTCCAGGGTGAAAGATCACCCAGTTAAGTGCATTCCTTTAAACAACTTTTACTTGGATGATTGCCAAGATTTAACAACCCCCGACATAAACATACAATTCATGGCCCCTATGGGTTGCACGGCCCCCCTCGTGTAAGCTGGGCGCTGTGAAAATTAGACAAAAGAAGAGTTATGAAATATTTCTCAAGGTGCTGAATGTTAAAGTCACCTCTGTGTTAGGGAATGATGGGTGATTTAAGACAGTGGTAGGCAGGGAATTTTCAAAGCTGTAGCACGAGTGTCCTGTTAAGCACAGAATGATGCTTTAAATGCATGTTTGTTTAACTTACTGTTTTTTTTGTATACAGCTTTGAAAATGTTTTTCCCCATTAATTTTCATCGTAGTGATTTCTTTTAAAATAATGTTCGCTAGAGTCTACTGTCATAGGGATGTGATACAGTTTGCCTTTAAGTAAATTCAGTAAAGTGTTTGGTGTTGTCCACAGCCCTGAAGGGCCCACACTGTGTTAGCCACACAGGGAGTAGTGTCTTTCTCCTGCACTCTCTTTTTTTTTTTTTTATCTCTTTATGGTCGTGTACACACACGCACACACACGTACGTACAACAGCAAAGTCCATGGAGCATGGACCGTTTAGTTATACATGGTGTATTTTGTTTGGTGCCCCCACCCGAATGAGCTGCGTTGGAAAAAGAGAGAGTATTTTACGCCCATATTATAATGGCAGGAGAGTACGCATTGGTAATGAATCCCTCAAAAACAACCAAAAAATACGTGGAATTTGGCTCTACATTGACCTTCGTCACCTTCCTTCATTTACACTGACATTCACAACCTCATACACACACACACACACACACACACACACACACACACACACACACACACACACACACAGACAGACAGCCCTGCCTTAGCTGTGAGGCCCAGGCAAAACTGGGGTACTGAAATAAGACCCTAAACAAACAGGCTGTGGGTGCTGGAAATGGCCGCCTGCCCTCCCCCCACCTCCTGTCCATTCTCCGGGGGCTGTGGACAGGGAATGGCCAGTTAAAGGGGGGCTTCATGACCACCGTCTTGTGTCACAAGAAAATGTTTTGTGGTGGGGCTTTGTGCAGTCAAACCGACATCATGGACATGCAGGGGGAGTCCAGCAAAGAGAACTGTTAACGGCTTGATACAATGTTGTCTGGTGATATGGAAATGCAGTAAACAGTGTGAGATTAACAGAGTATGTGTGATAATGCTGAGCCTATTTAAATGGCCCTTTTTTTGATAAAATACCAGATTAATCCTATTTCATTTGTCTATTATTTAGCCCCAAAAACATTCTTTGCAACTGACTGGAATAGTGACCTCATCAATTTTGAAGAGGGCAATACTGCAGTTATCAAAAAGGAGAATATTAATGGCATCCATATCTGCATTTTATAAGGTGTCTTCGGACATTAGAGATGTCATTATAAAACCAATACAGTGCCCCCTCCATCTTGGGCTCCGCTCATTCTGTGAAATGCCACAGTAATCACATACATGTGCCGCTGCACCGTGATGGCTGATTTCTCACCCGGCCTCTCTATGTCAGATGTTTCTTGCAAAGTCATCAAAATCAATAAAGCATTTAGGTGTCAAATAGAGAACTGCCCCTGTGCCCCTGGACAGCAGATTTGATGATTTCAGCTATTACTCAGCTGTTTAACTGGGGAAATAGTGTGTATCAAGCAGTAAAGTTGTCCATGTAAGGTCTTTAATAGGAGTGTATCTTAAGCAGAATGTATCACTAAGTCTTTTACCAGGTCATGCTCCCACTTTCTCTGCCCAGCCTGGTTCTGGCCCCCTGCGGAATGCTGCAGTTAAGCTTTTAAATGATTAGCCTTGAGCTGCTGCCTTATTGAATGTCACTATTAAAATGGCATGAAAACCAATTCATTGCTTAGGACTTGCTGTAATTGCTGTTTGCCAGCTAAGAAATACATTTAGCCACCAAAGATAAAGTGACTTAAAGCAACAGAAACAGTCAAAAAAAAATTGCCCTTTAAACTGCAGCCTTTGGTGTTAATTTGATGAATCACTGATTGAATCAGTCTTGAATTAAATTACTTTAATTTTTATACAAATAAGTGCTTTAGTGCCTTAAATTGTGTTCTATTATTTGATCCTTTAGGAAACAACACAAACAAAAATTAGTGTTGAATGTGATATAAGCTAACCCTTGCTTCGTTATCCATGGACTGAACAATGTGAATGTGAAGATTCCTCTGTGGCGCTTGGCTTACGATGACTTGAGTCGCGACATCCATCCAGTCAGCTTCTTCTTCTTTTGTATGAGACGTCACGCAATGTCTTGCAGCCGCTGCGGCCAAATTATTGTCTCCTGATTGGGGTTTGTCAGGTCAATATGTACATTCTTGGGGAGGAGAAGAGTAGGACACCCATGCATAATATGCTCGGCAGTCTGCTCCGGGTTGCCACACATACAATACATAGTGTGGATGGACCCAGCCCCCAGCAGTGCATGTTCGTACTGAACCGGCCAACCCCAGTACACAGACGGTTAAGTGTGACCCACTCTCTGCCCAAGAGCATGGGCATAAATTCGGTTGGGGTGGGGCGCAGGCAGCCAGTGATGTTTCTCAACATATCATTGAGGGTGATGTCCAACTTTTGTGCGTGAGTTATGCTGGTGCAGCATATTCTGCAGCACTCTAGACGAGAGCCAAGGCACCAGTACGGAGAGTGGAAGTGGATGCTCCCCATGATGAGCCAGCCAGGCATCGCAGGAGATTGTTCCTTAATGACACTTTTGCGCGCAGGGCTTCAAGATGTTGCTTGTAGGTAAGCTGTATGATGAGCTTCACACCAAGATATATTGGATTTCGGTAGTATGCCAGGAGGGACCCGTTGCAGTTGACTATAAGCTGTCGGTTTGCCTCCTTGTTGTTAAGGTGGAAGGCTGTGGAGGTGGTTTTCGCCACGCTGGGCTTAAGTGTCCATGTTTTAAGATAGGTTGCAAGTAGAGCCATGTCTGCTATAAGGACATCCTCTACCTTTGCCCAGCTTCTGTCAGAGTGTAAGAGTGCAAGGTCATCTGCGTATCCGTACTGTTGTGAATTAGTGCGTGGGAGATCGCCAATGTATATGTTCAATAGCATGGGAGCTAATATTGAGCCTTGAGGGACACCGTTTCTGAGACGACGGGGCCGGTTGGACTGTCCATCACTGGTCTTTAAAACGAAACTGAGGTTAGAAAGGATGGTGGTGATGAACTTCACTAGATGTCAATCAAAGATGGTTCTCAGGAGCTTCAGGGTGAGACCCTGGTGCCACACAGTGTCGTAGGCTGCAGTGAGATCCACCAGGATGGCACCCGCCTTGTGGCCTTTTTTGAAACTGACCTCCATGTCATCTGTCAGCTTAACGATTTTATGGGTGGTACTTCGTCCACAGCAGAAGCCCGCTTGCTCATCAGGTAGTTGGGGGTCGACGATTGGTTCCAACTGGGCAAGGAGGATTCTTTCGAGGAGCTTAAAAGGAACACACAGGAGTGAGATAGGGCAGTAGCTCTTTCAGTCAGCTGTTGGCCTGTTTGGTTTGGGTAGGGTGATGATGGTTGCCTTTCACCAAAGCTTAGGCATTAATAAATTTAAGAAGTAGTTGGAGGAGAACTCCTTGAGCCAGTCAAGGCATCGTTGCCCACAGTGGATCAGGAATTCTGGAGGGATGTTATCAGGTCCCTGAGCTTTTCCACTCTTAAGTTGGTGGATAGCAGAAGAAAGTTCTTTGGCAGAGAATGGTACTGAGATGAGGCCATCGGCACCAGGAGCTTGCCACAGAGCGGAGGTTTCTTGCTTGACAGAGCGGATGTGATCCTTACTTGCTTCCTTGGATCTGCCATTTGCCTGGAGCTGCTCGGCAATTGAGTTGGCTGTAACAGGGCAGTGCATTGATTTTGAGCTTCTCCTGGTGAGCCTGTTGAAGGTCTTCCATGCCAGCCTGCTGGAGTGAGTGAAGTCAATCCCTTGTACAATTTTCTCGCATCTCTTTCTGTGTTTTGTGTTGAGGCAGTCTGTCAGGCCGCTAGCCTTGTTACCTGCCTCTATGCCTCCAGGGTCAGTGCACGGGAATTCATCATAGTGTGAATCACACTCCTCATCCCAGGTGGGAATATAACACCAACGGAAGCCAGGTGGGATGGTACTCTTCACTACTTTGATGAGAAGTTGGCAGAAGGCTAAATATGCATGATCCAAGTCAGCAGAATTTGGGGAGGGAAGGCCATCTAGTTCTGTGTCCACAAGGCTTTTGAACTGAGCCCAGTCAGCCTTGCAGAAGTTCCATCTCTTCACTGATTTGGTTGGAACTGATGCAATAGGACTTTTTGAGATGATCAGTGATGGCCTATGTTGTGATTTCGGGAAGTGATCCAGAATATAATGCGGTGTGGTTCAGGGCCATTCAGGTTTGCAAAGGCCAGGTCAGGGTTTGTGGTAGTATTCCATCTGCCGGAGTGGAAGCTGTCTGGTTGTTTGGGATTGTGTAGCAGATGCACGCCAGAAGCTGAAGCCCAGTCCTTGAGTGCAGTGCCATCTGGGTTAGTTGAATTGTAGTCCTAGGTTGTGCTACGGCAGTTGAAATCTCCAGCATAGATGCAAGGTGGAGCAAATGCAGGGATGGAGTGAGGTTGAAGCCAGTAAGATGGGGGCTTGTAGACGTTGTTGATATAGTGATGCCTTTGACTGTCGCGGCCCATTCTACGCTGGAGTCTGGCGGGGAGATAGCTAGAGAACTCCACTTTACTGAATTCCTGAAGAAGGTGGCTATACCCTGGGTGTCGCTCTTGGTATGATCCAATCAGCTTTGTAATCAAGGCATATTAATTAAGAGGTAAGCAACATAAAACCCAGCAGGTCTCCATGATGGTTTCCTGTGCTTGGCGAGAGGTTTGTCCTGTCCTCCTGTGAGCAATGCGTGTACGCTGTAAGGAACCTCTGGCTGGATCTAAACAGTGACATTCTCTGCCCTAGCGGATGACGTCCTATTCATTACTGTAATGTGATACCCAGAGGTGGCCTCTAGACACACGGTCTATTGCTCTGGCTGTCTCTTCCGACCCATTTGGTGGCTTCTATGGATTTTATGCACTTCAATAGATGTGAAAGAGACACCGGCACTTCTTGTCTGTTTTCTACATCCTTGACTAATGTGCCAAGATATTTAACAGCTGTTTCCCCTGCTTTCAAGGCTAGTGTTTATAGACCTGCAGTAAGTCTTAACCTTTGAAGGAAAGATAATCTGAATGAATGGTTGATCTCCATGGTAACAAAACAATGAGAAATAACAGCAAGAGAAAATTCTCAGTATATTCCCACAATCCAATAGGAAGTTTAAGGGAAAGATATGTCTATATGTATATATGTTATTCAGATATTTCTAAATGAAAGAGAGCTGCATCCATCTTCTGGAAGACTTTTGGCTCATGGTAATGTGCTGACCTGAGAAACTCTGAATGTGTGTCAAAGTGTAATGCAGTATTAATATGTAATATTGTAATAATGTCTATAAGAAGAAGTCATCTGAGAATTCATTATTATTACACATATGTCAGTCAGATAAGGGAAAAATTCTAAGACTGTTTTCTTTGGAAACCATAACACAGGACAAAAATGTTAATTTGCAATGTTGAACGTTTTTTCGGCACTTACGTATTTTCAGTATTTAGCAGCAATTGTTTAATGCTGGCCTCGTATGGACTACTGTAAATTAGGACTTTTTAAAAATGAGTCTTTTTAATGGCGTATAAGTCCTTTGGTTTTACATAAGAACAAAGTGAGCTAACAAGGCAGGAGATTACACTGCCAGGTTTTAATTTGTAGCTGAACAAAGGAGGATGTCTGCCTGCCTGCCTGACTGTCAGATAGCAGACCCACCACTGCTGTTACTGTTTATGTGAAAGCCTGCTTCAGGCTGTATCTGACATCCACCGCAGTAGGGGGATTTCAAACCTGTGTACACCTGTCATCTTCTCCGGTTGTTGCCCTGTTTCGACAGTCTGACTGGATATGGATATGTCCCAAACCTGTTTCTGTGTGTGTCTTTTACCCCTTGTGATGGAGTCACTGGCACTCATGTGCCTCTTACTCCTCATCTGTTTGCCCCTGGTGACAGCCTGCTCTGGAGAAATCGTTCTTGGCTTTTTACTGATGCTTGTAAGATTTCCTTTACTTTGTGAACAACACATCCCTGCTGTATTTTTATATTTTGATAAAGCTAAATTAAGTTAAATTGATTTCTCTGTAAAAAGCACATTTCCACTTGATTTTCATGCCATTGGTATTCCTGCCCCAAGGACTTGTCCTTGTCCTTTTCGAATAGGTTTAAGAGAAACTCTGTAGGTCTGTAGAACTGGACCGTAGTCCATTTCCACAGACATAAAGTCCCTGGAATCCATCCCTTCGCACAGTGGCAGTTGTAGAACATGGAAGTTCTGAATTTGCTTTTCATCGAAAACCTATTGATGTTGACAGCAGTACAGGACATGACAATCATATCCCGACGGTCTGTTCAGTTAATTACATTTCACCAAGTTGCTGTGCATTACAATCTGTAATATTAACTTGCTGTTATTATGGCATATCAAAAGTTACTAGATCAGGCTTTGAAAGATGATACCCAAGTAAAGAGGTGCCAGCTTTGAAGGGTCCTGTTGGCCATTAGTTTGGGGGTGTCCTGTGATCTTGGGTGGTAGCTCGGCTGTTAACTGATGAGAGTCTGACCCAACGGTGCAGCTGGACCCGTGTGTCTCACACCAAGCAGCTGGGGGAAGGCACTTGTGAGAAGGCCCGACCTTTTATCTCATGTGGCAAGCTCCCTGCGTGTTTGAAGTCTCTGGCCAAGTGATGAGTTGGCAGATAAGTCCTGTCCATTCCTGACAGGCAGCTCCATGGAGCGAGGCCCCGCCAATCCCTGTCCATCTCAGGCTGGCAGCTCCATGGAGCGAGGCCCCGCCAATCCCTGTCCATCTCAGGCTGGCAGCTCCATGGAGCGAGGCCCTGCCAATTCCTGTCCATTCCAGACAGGCAGCTCCATGGAGCGAAGCACCACCGGTCCCTGTCCATTCCAGACAGGCAGTGCCACGGAGCAAGGCCCCACTGATCCCTGTCCATTACAGATGGGCAGCTCTGCGGAGCAAGCCCCCGCCAATCCCTGTCCATTCCTAATGGGCAGCTCCACGGAGTGAGGTCCTGTCGATCCCTGTCTGTCCCAGGCAGGCAGATCCATGGAGCGAACCCCTCGGCCAAAGACCACTGATGAACGTGGCTGATTATGGCCTCCTTGGTTGCCTGTCAGATATTAAGGGTGTTTATTCCCCCCATATCCTCTACTTCACATAATAACAATGAATATGTATCATTTTGCATAATGACTGATGATGACTTTTTTGTATTCTTTGAGTGCTTGGTTGTCTAAAATCTGCATTTTAAATATTTTTTTCACACATTGGATACACAAGCAGAGTGAAAACGAGCCTAAATGTTTACCAATTGATCATAGTTGAGCAGGTCCTCAGTTTGCGGTCAGGGTTCGAGGGTCGAACAGTGTCTTGAGCACAAATGATCTCTGAAAACGGGACCTGCATTTCTGGGGGGCCAGCTCACTCCAGCAACTCTCCCACACACTCACCCTGTGGCTGGAAGCAGAGACCCATTGCAGGGACCACCAGGCTTTGATCCGTTGAGCCTTCCAGCATGTGGCTCGGCGCTATCTCACATGTGGCATCACACAACAGAAGGACAGAGACTCGTGTTACAGTTCATTCTGTTCACCACTGCCTCTCTCTTTAGTCAGAGAACTGTGGATCAGCCTGACCCAGTCTGTGGTCCCATTCTATTTCCTGCTTGAGAAGAATAGATCTACATATGAACCTTTGAATCCACCTTTAAATTGCCTGCCTGTCGGAATGCTGCTTCTCTACAATGACGGCATACATGCATTCAGTTTCATTCCTGTCTCACCCATGAATGGGACCTCCAAAATGGTTGCAATTCCTTTAGATAGTAATGGCTTTTAATTAATGCATTCAATTTCATTCCTGTCTCGCCCATAGCTGTGACCCCCAAAATGGTTATACAACCTCAAATTAGAAAAAGTTGGGATGGTACAGAAAATGCAGATTAAAAAAAAATCACTGGTTCTTAAATTTACTTTTATTTCATTGCAGACAGTATGAACCCAAGATATTTCATGTTTTATCTGGTTAACTTCATGTCAGTTGTTGATATACATCCATTCCTTCATGTTATTCATAATGTTGTGATAATTTATTAACATGGACTTAGAGAAAGCATATGACAGGGTGCCTAGAGAGGAGTTGTGGTATTGTATGAGGATGTCGGGAGTGGCAGAGAAGTATGTAAGAGGTACAGGATATGTACGAGGGCAGTGTGACAGTGGTGAGGTCTGCAGTAGGAGTGACAGATGCATTCAAGGTAGGGGTGGGATTACATCAAGGATCAGCTCTCAGCCCTTTCTTATTTGCAGTGGTGATGGACAGGTTGACAGACGAGATCAGACAGGAGCCCCCATGGACTATGATGTT
>JAACJT020000021.1:3952537-3971539 GCA_009936485.2 Gymnarchus niloticus | reverse complement strand
CACCTTCACAGATTTTACTGGCTGCCTGTGTTCCTTGATTTGGGTCTAAACACTTTCACAGATTTTATTGGCTGCCCGTGTTCCTTGATTTGCGTCTAAACACTTTCACAGATTTTACTGGCTGCCTGTGTTCCTTGATTTGGGTCTCAACACCTTCACAGATTTTACTGGCTGCCTGTGTTCCTTGATTTGGGTCTAAACACTTTCACAGATTTTATTGGCTGCCCGTGTTCCTTGATTTGCGTCTAAACACCTTCACAGATTTTACTGGCTGCCCGTGTTCCTTGATTTGCATCTAAACACCTTCACAAATTAGCACCAATCTTGAGAAATACTGCCTCAAGATAAAATAAAAAATAAAAATAAAAAATCTTAAAATAAACTAAGGAAGACTCCAGCAGCACTGGAAATGTGTGCCCCTGCAGTAAGGGAGGGAAGAGCAGTCTTGCAGTTTTGTTTTTCACCTGAAAAATCTTCTATTTATCAGTAAGAAGAAGACAAGCAGAACCTTCCTTGAAATATGGAGCCTGGGCTTAATGAGGACATGGATTCTCCCCGCCTGCAGATAAAATCTCAACCGTGGTTTTGTAGCGAGTCGTTGAGGTTGTCGCAGGGGTCGGTACTGTTTCATCAGCTCAACTGCGGAGTGAAGCTCTGTTTCAGTGTGCAGTGTTTGACCTAATTATGTCAGCATCCCGCCCAAATGCTGGTGAAATCTGGAGTGTAAACACAGCCCCGGTGGGAAGAGATGCGGCTGGAGGCTTCGCTAGGTTACGCTAGTGTTGTGGTGCTGTTTCTGCTGCTGTGAAACTGCTCGCATTGTGGGAAATTAATCGGTAAACCCAAAAACGACACTGACTCTTACTTTCTTCTGCCAGCATTCCCCAAGTGACTGATTTAAAGAAGCATCGCTGACAGGAAGAGTGAGATTGTGTATTAAAGTTAAACAGCTTAAGTATGCAGAATGAATGCATTTCGAAAAAGACTGGCATCTCAAACCTGAGACAACGTGTAAAGCCTAACCCACAGAGGGGATCCCAGTCAGAATATCTTCGGATGGTCCATGGATGCTGAAGCACAGAGACACCCAAGGAAGGACCAGGACCCAGCATACAGGGCTGTGGACACTGTTAACCCCAATGAGGAACATTTGCAATGTTAGGATCTTTAACAAATGCATACAAATGCAGACCCCTCGATAATCAAGTGGCTAGTAAGCAATACATTTTCTCCAGATAAATTCATCACTGTATAAGAAGTTAGAGAGTTGGATATTTTAGTAAATCAGTTCAGGTTAAATACCTCATTTAGCACCGAGTTGTCACCTAACAGCCAACAGAATACATGTGCACAGGTACTTAATTGTCATGCCACATGACAGTATAAACTATTAGATCACATTGTCTTTCTTGGTAATTTTGGCTTGACATTTGAATTCAACATTATTCTGACATCATCAGCAACATTCATTCACAGCGAATTAGCGCTATGTAGCATGGTATATACTGTCCATCTCCAAAATGCTGTATTTCTTTCGTTAAAATAATCATCCTTGATTTAGGAATACTCTATAAGGCAAAGGCAATTTTCAGATGATCATTTAAAGATAGAGAAACACCCCGTGTCATTTCTCAGTGTATTATCGTAATTGCATTTCAAATTCAAGACAAAATGCTGAATTAAAAATGATGCCATTAAGTATTTTAGTTACTAAAAACAAAACAGTCTAAAAAGGCAGTTTGCTTATTTTGGCTCTAAAGCCAGACACAGAAAGTCTAGCAATTTCATACAGAGGTACAATTAGACTTCCTAATTACAAGATGCAAGATATTGGACCATCTTGTAGATGCAATGGTTTAATTTCCTAAATAACCGGTTACAGTTGGAAAATAAACTTGCCTTAAACTATCTGGTATGTACTTGGCTCACCGTCAGACTCAACATAAGAAACAAACAGAGCCGGATTTCACGTATGCCTACCATGCAGTTAATTAAAGGGGGGGGGGGGGGTCGCTTCACTTTACTGTTTATGACGCCATGTGTGTCTGCTGGCAGCACAACTGATCCACAAAGGAAAGTCTCTTGTCCAGTTCTCTGTGCATGTTGGACCTTACCATACTCAGAGAAAGGCAGCTGATCTTACCTTCCTTGTCAGAATGTTAAAATGCAGTTTCTGAAGAACTGTAGCTGACAACAATGACAATATAGCAATGGGGAAAATAAGGTAGATACCTAGAAACGTGGAGTTCCTTAAACATGCTGTGGATAGGTCTGTTGTCTGACACTACTCAGCCAAACATGTGTCGCAGCCTTCCATAGAATGTGCTAACCACCCACCCCCCCAAAATAAAGCCACTTGACCCCTGCCTCCAGTCTCAACTAGTCACCAAAGAGATCATACCAAAGGTGGGCAAGGTAAAACACCAGTTATACACACTGGCACACTGTGTGAAGAAGATGACAACGACCATTCAGTTTGACTGCTTCAAAAAACGTGTTAATTTTCTTGTGTCAGAAACCACAAGGTATCATAATTTCTGCATGAGATTGACCTACGTGACAGGTCATTAGTGAAATGAGTTTGTAGGGGTTGTCCAGACTAGGCTGGAGAGGTCAGTGCTTATAGGATATAATTACAGACTGAATTATCACCAGCAGTACTTTGGAGCCCCACTGACTTAAAATAAGAAACAATATTCTCCTAACACGCTGCTGCCTTTCCCAGCAAACAGGGAACGTTACAGGTACGTTAGAGGAACGTTAAGAGGGTGACGAGAACGTTATTCGACGTTGTTGGAACGTTCCACGTTCGTTGGGCCTCGTCCTCCTGCATCTTGACAGAGAAACTCAGTTTTCAGCTTTGCACACCTCCTTCGTATGGCCAGGATGAACACACCACAAGGTGTTTTATCATCATGATAAAAACACATTTCTCATGCTCATTTGCAGTCTACAATAAACACTGTTACTACCCGGCAAACGGAGAACGTTACAGGAACGTTACGGAGACGTTAGGAACGTAATGAGAACGTTATTGAACGTTTTGGGAACGTTTCCCGTTTGCTGGGAGGTAGCCAGTCTCAAATCTACTGTGTAAAATAAAGCTATAACTACAATAGATTACAGATAGACTGCACATTCGTATATAACATACATGCATGTATTGCATTATAACAAATAATAATATAGTTATTATGACGTAGCCTCGACCAGGTAGGTTGCACCACATAATTAACTGGGGGGGGATCATTTAAATGCCGCAATAACTTTAAATACGACGTAAGAATCGTTCGCAGATCTAAGCTCCTGCAGCTGCAGCCATAGCGCTGTTTATTCATAAGAAAACAAGTAATGAAGATGTGGGGGGCATCAGGGCTGGTTATGCGGTCTACACACCCCTGTCTCTGGAGGAAAAAAAAAAATAGGTGCTCACCAAGATGTATAATAATAATAGTAATAATAATAATGACAATAGTGATAATAATAATGGTAATAATAATAATGGCAATAGTAATAATAATAATGGTAATGATAATAGTAATATTAAAGGATCTGTTATACTGATTAATATAATTTATAACAGGATCTTTAAATTTCACCCAGTCAAGATGCTTGTTACAGTAAGGGGAGTGAGGATGGGGCAGGTGAGCGGAGTCAGCTGCATCCCGCATGACCCAGTATCTGCACAGCACGAAGATCTCTCCCGGGTAAACCCGATCAACAGAAGAATAATCCGCAAGCCTTCAAAAGCCACGTCACTATCTAGTTCTCCTGATGGGATGGATGACTTCAATGCAATCAGATGGACGTGCACGAAGCGCCGGGCTACTCACGCACTGCCTCCTGTCTGGGGTCCAGTCCATCGGCCGTCTGCCGGATTCTCCCCATTCTGCCTTGCAGGACCCAGACTCTCCGGTTCGTGGATGCGATCTCGGTCTCCAGCTCCTGAAAGAGGGAGCAGGCGTGCCTGGCCAGATCTGACAGCTGCCTCAAGGTCCGGGAAAGCGCGACGTTGCTGATGGAGCACAGATCCTCAAAGATCAAGGCGTCATCATTAGGACCTGTGTGCCTGCACAGCAGCTGAGGTTCCACGATCCTCTTAGCGAATGGCATCTTGAAGACAAAAAAAAAAATAATAATAATCCCCTCTGATATACCCAGATCCAGCAATTAATGATCTTCTCCCGCTTAATCAAGAAGATCCCAAAATCAGTTTAAGATCCCCCATGGCATCCCATCCCAGTCGGATGGGAGGAAGCCCGCTGTTACAATGTAGCGCAGCCCTGCCTTCAGTCTGCCTTTACCGGCGCTCCTCGGACCTTCAGCCGCAGATCGGTGGGTTTATCCCCCCCCCCCCCCACACACACACACACACACACGCACACCCCATTGCAATAAAGTGGAGGTGGATTTAAAGAGAAGAGGTCATGAAAACCCGGCGTGGTGACGGATCCGGAGTGATGCTCAGGCAACAGAAAGGGGAGGCATGGCAGAGCTTTAAAGCGCCACATAATCATGTGTTTATATGCATAAATGCATTCATATGGCTGCATGTTCCTTTGTACTAGACTCTGAAATATTCTGATTTGAAATGCAAAAAAAAAAAAAGACATAAGGATATTGAAATGGAGCACTATATACTGCATGAATTGCAATATATTACCGTGAGCTCTGTGTGTGTTTAATATGTTTTACTCTGCATGTTGAAAATATATTTATAACCCCAAAATGCCATTATAACCAGCTCCACGTTCCAAAATACCCGTAGGAAAATGTGTATGATCACCTATACTTTGTGTTACTGGAATTTGTAACCCTGCTTCTTCAGATCCATTGTTTTGCATGACTGTTTCTGAATAACATGAATGATTCTGTTGTATTCTTAACATTTCCAGATTAATAAATCAAGAAGTGATTTAAGAGTGGCCACTTCCTAGTTCACCGACCTCAAGAAGCTGTCGAGCAATGTAACATATATCGATTGCTGTAAACTGGGTTAGATAGCACAGTTTTAACTAAATGCAATACCTTTAGGTATATTTCAGTTTTATTTGAGCAATTCTTAAATGCATGGTAAAGTCAACGTTTACTTTACCTGACAATGCCCGTTGCCCCCCCTAGAGGTCATTCCTTGAACTGGCAGCTTGGGAACTGTTGTTGGTCCAAGGCACAAAAATAACAGGGAGAGAAATGCACTTAACTTAGCAACTCAAATAGGAATCATGTTATTTAGGTCAGGGTAAAATAGCGTTTTGTTTGATGTTTCAAGCTATCAGAATAATGCAAGATGCCCTGTAGAATCGAATTATGCAGCTTGAAAGTTGAACAAAGCACAGCAATCATTCTTGTTTAAGTCGTGATGAATTTGCCTTCATGTCTGACCAGTACATCTGAACGGTATGTGAATTATGGGTTTATTACACCACCAGCACAGGAGAAATCTAACGACGTATGCGAGTTATATCAAGCCGTTAGGTCCAATAGTTTTCAAAATAAAACACATTGCTACACTATAAGCTGATAAAATTTCTCTGAAAAATTTTGAAAAACGCACAAGAAATATTGTATTGATAAATCACGTGTTTACATCAAACATTAGTGTAACCCAGTAACTCTTTGCTTCTGTGATGCCTGAAACATTAATTCCCAATAAAGATGACTTTGTACAGTGAGACCTTTACCTCTCACGTTGTTCACTGTGAACAGAACAGTTACGCTGTATGAGCATTACGGACTTTTGATTTCATAATGCTGGAAGACTGAGGAAGGCACTTTGTGTGACTAAACCAGGGTTTGGCTTCCTGTTGTTGGACCAGTTGCCATAGTGCTTCAGCGTGTTCTCCCTGGAGCTACGTGGTTGTCTGTCCATAGACCAACAGATTGAGAACGGACAATTTGCTTGCTTCATGCACAAGTCCGTGGTTCTGGTGACAACTGAAACTCTGGCTGCCCTGGATGAATGCTGGGTCAGGTTCTAAGTCCTCCCGCTGAACTCTTTTTGACCTCTGTAATGTTAGTCCCACTCAGGGCCTCTGGGAACTTGTGGTACCCTGAGTTTAAAACCTTTTCTTCAGTAGATGTTTTGCTCAATCCAGTCAGAGTCATACGACACATTCTTGTGACAATCTTTCTTACGAGTTTACCAGAACTGCGATCACCTGATTAAAAATGACCTAATCCAGAGATGGGGTGAAAATCATTTTCTAACTGCCACCTCAATGACGAGTGACTGAGACAGCCTGATTTTTGTTGAACAGGGACAGCTAAAGGTAGATCTCTTTGAAGCTCACTCAGAGCCGCCAATTCCTCGGAAATTAGCTGAACTGAGAATGAACCCTCACTATCTCCCTTGTAGGATGCTAGAGCCATCTTACACTGTGCTGTGTGAACATGTGATGGGCAGGATGGGAAGAGACTGGTGACACTCTCTTAAAGTGCTTATGGGTCTATGAGCATGGTAAACCTTCAGAAGAAAAACATGAATGGGAAAACAGCTCAGCAGTCAGGAGCTGGTATTTACGGAAGACCCAATATATGTGCCTCTTTGAGAGGATGCTCTCTGGGGAAGGTCTAGATATAGTGCCATATTAATTATTGATTAAATATATTCAAATCACAAGGCAGAGTTTACAATAGGTTGCTAAATATGATCTTTATTTATTAAAATGTACTCCAGGCGAACAGCAATGAAGCTTGAAAATTGTCTACCAAGCAGTTTATTCCCATTCGTTGTAACTGAATCTGTGGAACAAAGACACTGGATAGCAGGATCTAAGCAAATCACAGAAACACAACAAACCTTGGAATTAACAGTTTTTCAAATAACATTAAACAAGCTAAAAAGAAAATTCAACCCTCGAAGGAACACACCAATCAAAACTTCAAGAGCTCACCCTTCTTCCAAAATCTTCCAGGCATCTGCCCAGCTGACTAAATTTAACACCCTACCAACTCGATTAGTGTACTCAGTGCCAGTTGGATTTTAATAACCATAGTCTGCAGGTGCAGGCCAGATCAAAAAACCACCATAGAAACACGAAAGGCCATCCAAACCACCCCAATGCCATTTCTGTGACCTCCCTTCAGTTCCCGGATTATTGACAGTCTGTTACATTCAAGACTGCCAGTGAGGACGGTTGTGCAGAGGTCAACAGAGTGAGAGTCGAGTGTTCCACAGATCCTCTGAGACCCTGATCCAGAAAAAACTTCAAGAGCAATCCTTAAATCAATTTCAGCCAAGCTTAGATGCTGTTGCTTCTCAATTTCACGCGTGTAATCATGTTGGTGAGGCCACACATATACACTTTCCACTGAGAACCTATCGGTTTGAATCCAACCATAGCTCACATTAAATAATGGTCTTCAGTACAAAGTGCTTGTTACTTAAAAAAAATGTGATATACCATTAAAAATATGTTATCTGCAAGTGTTCCTAGAAACTTGAAATGGAAGAATAGAGGTATGGACTGCCTCTCCGTGAATCACCACCTTACTGTGGTGGAGAAGTTTTAGTGGCCCAGTGATCCTTGGAGCTATGTTGTTGGTTGCAATTGCCTTTGGCAGGGTCCCGGCAGGCAAATTTGTCCTAGGTGAGAGGGCAGACTAAGAGCGATTCAGATAAATCATATGAGAGACAAAGTCAAGGTCTCAGATACCTTAGCTGGAACAGGTATACTGGGGTCCTGCCCTGGAGCCAGGTCTGGGGGGCCAGCTTATCAGTGAGCACCTACTGGTTGGGCCTTTACCCATGGGGCCCAGGTGGGCACGGCTTGAATGAGCCATGTGGAACCACTGTCCTGTGGACTCACTACCTGCAGGAGAAGCCACAAGGGTCTGGTGCAATGTGGATTGGGTGGTAGTTTAAGTCAGGGGTCTTGGCCGTTCAATCTCTGGCTACCAAAACCGACTTTAGGGAGATGGAACATTACCTGGTGGGAATGGAGCCTGAGCTCGTGCAGGAGATACAGCGATACTGTCTAGATATGGTCAGGCTCACCTCAATGCACAGCACGGGTTCTGGAACCAAACTCCTGGAGATGAACTGGACTCCATTCAACTCTGGAGTTGCCCTTGGTGAGAGGCGTTGGGCAGGTGTGGGTTTACTTATAGCCCTCGGGTTTGATACTTGCATGTTGGAGTTGACTCCAGTGAATGAGAGGGTCGCCTCCCCGCGACTTTGAGTCTGGGGATGGGATCTGACTATCATCTGTGTTTATGCACCAAATATCAGTTCTGAGTGTCCAACCTTCTTGGAGGCCTTGGGTGGAGTGCTAGATGGTGCTTCCTCTGGAGATTCCATTGGTCTACATGGGGACATGGGGACTTTAATGTTTACATGGGTAATGACAGTGAAACCTGGAAGGGAAGATGCCAGACAGGCCTGGCGCACCCAAACGTATGGTGAGGGTATGCTAGGAGAGTTGGCAGAGGCCCCAGTCCGGGGGATCTTCTGCATTCTGAGTGAGCCTGGGGGTACTGAGACTGAATAAGCTATGTTCCACCCTTCTATTGCTGAAACAGCTGCACAGAACTGTGGCCGAAAGGTTATTGGCAACTGTCGAGTGGGGAAACCTCGAAACCTGATAGTGGGCACTGAGGGTTAAGGGGGCCGTCAGACTGAAGAAGGAATCCTTTAGACCAAGCTTGATTAGCTTGTGTGATTCCAGAGACAGTTGACAGGTACTGGCTTTGGCAGTTGCAGAAGCAAAAATTTGGGTGTGGGAGGAGTTTGGTGAGACCATGGAAAAAGACTTTCATTCGGACTCGTAGAGATTCTTGCAAAACGTCAGACGACTCAGAAGAGGGAAGCAGTGTTTTGTCCATTCTGTTCACAGCAGGGTTGCAGTGCTGTTGACCTCAACTGAGAATATAGTTAGGTTATAGTTCAACATTGTTTGGAGGTCGGGTACAGTGCCTTTGGATTGGCAGACTGGGGTGGTTGTCCCCATCATTAAGAAAGGGGATCAGAGGGTGTGTTCCAACTTTAACGGAATCGCACTTCTCAACCTCCCTCGAAAGGTCTATGTCAGGGTACTGTAGTGGAGAGTCTGTTCATTGGTTGAACTTTGGATACAGGAGGAACAATGCGATTTTCATCCTGGTCGTGGAACACTGGACCAGCTCTTTACCCACACAGTGATACTGAAGGGTTCAAGGTGCTGCTATGAGCCTTTCAGTCCCTGTATAATCAAAGTAAGAGGTTGGTTCACCTTGCCAGCTATAAGTGAGACTCATTCGCAGTGGGTGTTGGACTCCGCCAGGGCTGCCTTCTGTCACCAATTTAGTTCATAACTTTAGTGGACAGAATTTCTAGGAATAGCCAAGGGATGGAGGGTGTCCAGTTTGGTGGCCATAGGATCACATCTTTGCTTATTGCTGATGATGTGGTCCTGTTGCCTTCATCGAGTTGTGACCTCCAGCCTGCACTGAGGCAGTTTGCAGCCGGGTGTGAAGTAATCAAGTTGAGGATTAGCACTCCAAGTTCGAGGCCATTGTTCTCTGCCGGAAAAGGGTGGATTGCCCTCTCATGGTTGAGGTTGAGTGGTTGCCTCAAGTGGAAGAGTTTAAGTATCTCGGTGTCTTCTTCACGAGTGAGCGAAGAATGGAGCAGGAGATTGACAGGTGGATCGGTGTAGCGTCAGCATCCATGCGGACATCGTATCGGTCTGTCATGGTGAACAGAGAGCTGAGTTGTAAGACGGAGTGGTCAATGTACTGGCTGATGTGCATTCCTACCCTCACTTATGGTCACAAGCTATGGGTAGCAACCTAAAGAACAAGATCGCAAATACAAGTGACGGAGATAAGCTTTTGCACGGTTTCTGGGCTCAGCCTTAGAGATAGGGTGAGGACCTCAGATATTCTGGATTGGTTCAGAGTAGAGCTTGTGCCCTTCCACATCAAAGGGAGCCAGCTAAGGTGGTTCGTGCATCAGTTTAGGATGCCTCCTGGACATCTCCCATAGGAAGTGTTTTGAGCATGTCCAGCCAGGAGGAGACCCTGGGGCAGACCGAAGACACGCTGGAGAGATTATATCTCTTAGCTGGCCTGGGAATGCCTCGGTAACCCCAGGAGGAGCTGGAGTAGGTGGCTGTGGAAAGGGATGTCTGGTCATCTCTGCTTAGACTGCTCCCCACGTGACCCCAGCCCAGATAAAGTGGTGAAAAATGCATGGACGGATGGTTTGGACTGCCTTCCTGATTAAGTTACGTTTTGGCTGCATCTTCCAGGAATCAGCTGTGCTGAAAGTGTAAGTGTTAAAATGCTGTGAATTTCATAATCTGCAGTGAAAAAAAAATCATTTGTTTAAAAATGTGTATTAAAAACACGTAGAAATATATTTTTTGAGCACTTCAGATCGTAGTCTTCATTCCCAACACAATATAAATATAGGAATAGCCATATTAGTACATCTCATGTTTTCTGAAGTCAGTAGTTTTAATTTTTAAAATACTGTGTAACTGAGCACAGTTACACAGTGGTGGTCGTGTTTGATCCTTTTGGTATTAAAACCCTTTTTCACTCGCATCCATATCCCCTTCTTCTTTGGCCCTCCGCCCCACGTCTGGTTACAACAGCGACAGAACATGCCACTCTGTAAATCGCTATTGTGAAGTCTTATTGCAAGACCTCCATTTCACACAGCGGTTTTTCAGAGAAATTATGTTTACAAACTCATTTTCCTGTGTAGCAGGTCAAACATTTGCATGCTATTTTCCTTTGAGATGAATAATCAGTGCTGTGGTTTTATTTATATGCCAAAATGATCATTTATTTAATGGTGTAGCGTCCCTGTCCGAATGACGAGCCCGAGCTCAGTGACGTCCCATACGAGGTACTTTATTATAAAATGAACTCGCACTACTGCAGACACTTTGTAGGACCAACACAGGTCATTGTTATCGGCCAGATCCCATGCCGTAACGCTGGTCCTCACTCCCAGTCCCCCAAGACTAAAGAGAAAGTTACCAAAACACTGCCCTCCCTTAGTCCCCCAGAGTCTCCACCCACGACCTGTCAGCCGCTAATCTCAGGGTTTCCCTCGCACAACACACCAAGTTAACAATGCAAACAGCAATGGCAAAAGCATAAAACCATTATTAATATTATTAATATTAATATTTAATATTAACATTAATATTAAACAATAGACCACATGTCATTACACCCAAACTAGTGAAGCTCAAGCATAATGTCAGAGAAAAAGAAAAACAAACAGACACATTAGGCAAGCATTATAATAATACAGTTAGGAATACCCTGTTTTGAACAAGCCTGATCTTCATCGATGCGAAAAGAAAGGATCCAGAATAGGTAACTGTGAGGCCGCTGACAATAAGAATCAGAGCTTAAGATATAAAGCAAGGCTTGAGAAAAACACTTTAAAACATTGCAAAGATATTATGGATAAATGAACACCACGCCTGCACGATGGTGGCTCTTGTAAATTTGCATATGTCTGCAAAACCATAGATCGTACCTCATTAAAAGCCCCCTGAAGACAACGAATTACCAAGAATTTTGTTATCCTCCTCTGTTTGTTCTGTGTGGGTGTATTTTTAGCCAATAAAGTTACATAAAACTCTTTTCGGGAGTTTCTGACAGAATTTTATTCATTTTTATTTGACTTCCAGTGGTGTTCTGCTTGTGAAAGAGAAAAACGAGAGCATTGGAGAGCCTTTCACTTCCTTCATAGCTCATATCTCATCCTGCACGACATAAAACAACGGGAGAAAGTTTTATTTCACCATTGAAGTAGGAACAGTCTAAACTCAACCCATCCACATTAAGAAGATGGAGAAACAAGATCTCCATCAAAACACTGCAGAAATCTCCACCCAACCCTTTGATCTGAATCTCATTTGCATATATGAATTAAAGACTCATACAATATGGAGAATTCTATACCTCAAAGACTTGCTGCATGTGTATAAATTCACGCGGGAATCAACACCACACCACCAAACTCCGAAAGTGACTTTCCCTCTCTGAGAGCCTCATCACGAACACCCTCCCTTCTGTACAATTCCCTCAGTGAAAAGTGTGCCCTTTGTTAACCTTTCCCGGAAAATAAACAAGCCTTCACGGATTGTGGTGTTGGCAAGACCAGTGGCTTCACAATTCGTTCAGGAGAAGAAGACATGAAAAGAGATATCAAATAAAAGATATCATAAACAGACAAGGGACCAGAAGACTACGCAGACGCAGGAGAAACTGCAATCTTACTTTCCTATTAGTTCGTATAAAAATTATACCAATTTATTTAACGAGTACCTTTGTGCTTTGCACATTAGTCATTATGAAAACAGGAAAATTAGCGCAGTGCCACTGAGTAGCTCTTTTGCTTCACTCCTTGATGATTGGGGGTCTGAATCTGGCCCCGTTTGGTGTGTGTGAGGAGTTCCCTGCATGTTTTCTGTGTTTTGCAAGCATCCTATCACACTTCTAAAACATGCAGCTAGGTGAACTGCCCCATAAAGTGTGAGTGTGGGCTTGTCGTCTGACGGTCTGGTATGCCTTCTGTGGTGTTTCTACCCCTGCCTTGTGCCCTAGGCTGCCTGTAATAAGCACCAGGGCCCCTCCCACAACCCAGTACAAGACAAGTAGTTAGAAGATGGGTGAAGAGATGTTAATAAGAAAATTAGTTATCACACTAAAAAGAAATATTTTAATACAGACACAATAGTCAAACACCAAGATATAAGTATATAATAAAACTCTTTCTGGAAGAAACTGTAGTAGAAAACAAAAATAAACATGGAAAAATTAAAGGAGAGAATGTTGAACATGGATTTTTAAATTAAAGGAGAGAATCTTGAACGTGGATTTTTAAATTAAAGGAGAGAATCTTGAACGTGGATTTTTAAATTAAAGCATCTCTGAATATTCTAACCTAGAGATGATGATTGTGATTTGACGATGATGATCAATGCTCTCAGCTCATTCTGACCAGACGGTGACTGCTCATTGTTTGAATCTGTTTAATTTATTTGAATTTCCTGTCTTTAAGAAATACAGCCAAGTTGCTGGGCAAGTTGATGGAACCTGAGGTGAACTGGTCAACAGTAGGAAAAAAGCATTTCCATCGGTTTCTATACAGCGGTGTAATTCGGCTGTGGAAACATGCCTGGAACTGTGGGCCTTGTTAGGTTGCATGTGGTTAGGAGAGGCTGTCAGATCCTTTGGCAGGTCAGACAAAGGCAACTGGGCGCAGGGATTCCAGCTGGGACTCCAAGGCAATCTTCTCCCGATGCACTTCCTGAGGAAGGACAGTTAACGAGACTGTGAAATGAACAATGGGAACATTGCAACTGCCAAAACATCCCCCTCTCCCCCACTGAGAAGAGATCTGGCATGTTTAGTAACAGTTCATGAACTGGATCAGTGTGATAAATTAGAATGCAGTAAGTAAGGGATGACAGACAGGACGTACAACTCCACGCTGCAGACTGAAGGGAACTAAAGATCTCATATGGAAGCTGGAAGTTGGTGCTCTAAGCTGGCAGCAGAGATGGAAAAGAGATGTAAGGCCAGCTGGGATGCTCCTAACTACCAGCATGTTATATCTCACTTCACTCGGGGTAAAAAAAAAACAAAAAAAAAAACTTGAGAGCGTAAAAGGCATGGGGTCTGACACGAGCTAATGTGGAAGGCTGGTCCATCCTGAGATGTGTCAGGGAAAACGCACACGCACGAACACACAAAGCGAACACACAGCAGACCCATGTGCAGGGTTGAAGCACACACAGCGGGCACAGATAGCAGATCCACACACACACAGCGGAGAGACGCACAGAGCGGAGGGACATGCAGAGCGGTGACCTTGAGCTTTTCTTGTAGTTCACTGTTGATTCGTGCCAACGCCGCGTTGGCATCCTTGTTCTTACGGATGGCTGCCTGGATCTCTCTCTTCTGCCTGATGGGCAGCCTGCATAGAAGGGGGGGAAGGGGGGGGGGGGGGGTAAATGGCAACTGTGTTCACTCCCCCCAAAGGTAAATAAAAATAAATAACAAGTTGTACTTTTTTCTGTCTGCACGTGTACATAATCCAAAGTACCGAGGCTCCTTAACACCAGCAATAAACTCAGCAATTTACTTTATGACATCCGTTGAATTAAGCTGAATCAAGTCCATTCTGTTTATTTTCTACCAAATCTACCATTTTGTTTTTTAATAATAATGGTTATTATTATTATTATTATTAGTCGCAGTAGCAGTTACTGCTGCAAGTACAGTTGAACTGGGAAAAGTAAATGAATATTAAGGAAATTTTACATTGGAACCTCTGATATTCTCTTGATGGTTTAACTGATAACGAGCCTATTGCTTATTAGAAGACCAGCTCCAACGTCAGATTTCGGCTTGGGTGGAAGCCTGGTGTTTCGTTTCAGGCTGTTTCCTGAACGACTCCTGTTGGCCAAAGCTTAGCTTTGTACTGTGGTAAAATCTGGATATAGTAGTCAGTTATGGCTGAATCAATGTGATGCTCCCTCAAGCACAGCAGCCATCCCCAGCCTTTACTTTTGGGCCTGTTTGGTCCCAGTGACTGAGGACTGGGCAGGATCCAGACTCTGGCTCTCAAGGTGGTACTTCCTGTGCATTAATTTCTGTGGGAGCGACTCGGAAGGTTCTGTCTCCTGCAAAACAATGACAGCAATGAACCAGGTGAGATAGGGCCATTGCCAATAGCACCCCACAGTGGTGGGACTCATAATTGCAGCGACTTTGGAAAAATCATGCTTTAGAGCAGAACTGGCCAAAAAGAGGCTTGCAAGCTGCATGTAGGCTCTTCGCGTGTACAGCTGCAGCTTTTCTATACCATGACAACATCCCTGCCTCCCCTGATCCCGCTGGTCGCACCTCCCCGAGTGCTTTTCTTGTATTCACCCCTTCTCCCCAGCTTGTGTCTTTCAAGACCTCACCTCTGTGGCTCTACATGTTCAACTGGATGGCCACCCTTGCCATACAGGTTTAACAATATCACTAAATCCTGACCTCATACGGCCGTTCCATCCGACAGCCTCCTCCTCACTCCTGTCAAGTCATGTGACCACACAGCTGTTTTCCCTCGTGACTGTCTGCGTCATGTAAAGACGATCCAGCTGGCATACTAATCTTTTTTTAAAGAGGACTGCATGACATTTTACATGAAAATGCATACCATTTCAATTACAGTACCATTGTGGAATGACTATAACCCATTAAGGATGTTAAAAATAATCAGTTCAGAATGAAACCCTTAGCAAGACCAGAAGAACAACAAAGCAAAAAATCCTTAGTGTGTCAAATACCAAATCACATTATCTCAAAATCCAGTTTAAGTTATGACTTAAAAAAAAAAAAGAGAGATGTACTTTGATGCACTGTAAAATTTTTATGACATCACCACAACCCGGGTTCAACTTAAAAATATCATTTTCAGGGTGTTGTTATGAAACACGATACAGACCGGATGATATTGAAAACATTCATTGCTGAGAAAACTCCCCGAGGGGCTCAGCACGTACTGTTTTGGTATGGGCTGTGTCCTCGATACTCGTGGTGTCTTTGGAAAGGGGTTTCTGTCCACTGCTCTTGATGGAACTTTTCTCCTAAGATGCAAACAACATCCCCCTTTCAAAATTCCAACATCAGATTTTGTACTGTTACCTTCATCAGGTATTGGACAAATGAACACAGCACAACTTTATGGATGGAAAAAAAAAAGATGGGAATCAATCGACTACCTCCACTCTGAACTTGGTGAACTCAGAGTGTTGCAATGCCTTCTGGGAGCTTCTCTCTTTTGTGGGCTTGAAGTGCTGAACCTGAAAAATGCCGTCATATGGAAGGGCCAATAAAATACAACAAGGCATTTCTCACAGTCACACGCACAAATGGAAAAACAAATCATGACATAGTTTGTCCTCTGACCCCAACGACAGATAAACATTCAACAGAAAACAGACCCAGATTTGGTTAGAGGCTCAGGAGGTGAAGGACTATGGAAAGATCTGACGTAATGACCACCTGTGCTTCCACGGGTCTAGGAGGGAGAACCGGGGCAGGGAGCAGTAAGGCACTTCCAGACTCTGAAATAAAGGAGACCCTCTGCTCTGAAAAATACTCAGAGAAGCCTACACTTTAAAACTACAGAAGACATTAGCAATTCAAAATGTCAGAGTATACAATATTCATCGATTCACATTTTAGATTAACCGACTGGATACTGATAGAGCTTCATTTATTTTTTCATAACACACAACATCTGAGAAACATTTTTATATGAACTATAGGAGTGTCTGTGTTTTTTTTGTTTTTTTTTTTTTCCCTTCAGACTTCCATCTCCAAGTTCTCAGCTGGCTGGATCTCCCTAGGACACTGAGGATCTGATTCCCTTACTTAAACATGTGGGGAACATTGGTAGTACCCTGGTTACTGTGGTGGAGGAGCTTGTTAAGGTCCAGAGAGGAGGTACGCGAGTGCGTCTTCTGCTGCCGGGGTGGAGGAGCAGGAGGCATTTCCCAGTTCTTTACAGAGTCATTGACAGCGGTGCTGGAGTAGGACCTGTTCATCGTAACAGTGTGGTAACAATATCATGAGCCTCATCCGCTTAAAATTCATTTCAATTCTGTCTCGGCTGAAAGATTTTGAAGGTTTCCTATAGATAAGCCTTCTCGTATTCTTAATAAATACATACATTGAAATTCATCAGGGCTTTTTATCAAAACGAAAACTTCTCCCATGCTCCACTGTTTAAAGACCAACTGCAGTACCTTTGTCTTGATCGGGGTCTCATATCAGAATCCATGTTGCATGCTGGTTCTAAAAAAAAAAAAAAAAAAAATACATCACATAACAGTCATAATAACCTTTTCGCAACAACTGTCCAGGGCATCAAGGAACTATCGTTTTGCTGCTGTAAACCACTCTAGGTAATACAAAACATTCCTTGTTCTGTCTGAAATTCTATTCCATCTCTTGACAGAGAATGTAAGGGAATTTTTAAAAATGTGATTCTTTATTATCGTATTTCCAATTCGGGGTTATCGCTTCCACTACCAGCTGTTAAATTAAAAGAGGGGATTTATTACAGGATTTTTCTGATGAACGCAGAAATTGCTATGAACTCAAATCAGACCTATCGAGAAACCTGGGTCATCTCCTCCATAAGTCTGTCAATGCAGCAGAAACATCCAAGGATGCACATACAGTAAAACAAAATGAAAAGGCAGTATTATCTGTATACCCAGCAGACAGGAAACATTTCCACGATGTCCTATAGCATTCTCATGAAGCTCTTAACGTTCCTGTAACGTACCTGTAACGTTCCCCGTTTGCTGGGTAGTACCTGGTCTCTCCACATCCGTCCCGACCGATTTACTCGATTTGTCTTCCGGTGCCCTCTTCGGACTTGGTGCTACAATGAAATTCAGAAAGACAGCATTTATAATCATCAGTGACACAATGACCGCGGCCATTAGGAAGAAGTTGCTTACGGCTTTAAGGAGACAGTTTCTGGCTTCCTTTGGAAAAGCGTAGAGGCACCACAGGTCAAGAACCCTCAGCACTACTACGAAGCTCCTCTTAAAGAGATACCGAGGGAACAACAACTTAAGAACACTTTAAGAACTTGGCGTGGAGCCCAGATATACAATATGGCCAGTGGTATACGGGCACCGATTAATGGGGGTGCTCACGTACTTTTAGACTTGCTAACTGAGGTGTGTAATTATAAGCCCATAGCACTCTAACATCTGGTAGCAAATACTGACAGCAGAATGGGTCATACTGAAGAGGGTAGTGACTTTCAACGTGGCATAAGGCGGATTCCACCTCCCCAACAAGTCGCTATCAAATCTGTGTCCTGGTCAATTGGAACTGAAGTGATGTAGAAACTTTTAAATAAAAGCGACTGGAGCTCAGCTGTGATGTCAGAGGCCACACATACAGAAAGGGACCTCATTGGGCAACGTTGACACGCTAATGCTGTGGCAGCAAATCCCACCAGCACATTACGCACCAACAGCTAATGGAAAGCCTTTCCAGAAGAGCAGCAAAGGGATGAGCAAATTCTGAGTTATATCATACAGTGGTTTGTAAAACTATGCAACCCCCCCATAAAATGATCAGATTCGGCTGAATTACAAAAGATACACACATATTCTTCCCGGCCACATTTTTATTGCAAATTCATAGTTCCCAACAGTAAATTTTTGAAGTATAACTCCTTTAACCATCAACGGCTCTCCCATCGAGTAGCTTCAAGTTCCTGGGCACACAGATCACCGACTCCCTCTCCTGGTCTCTCAACACCAGCTGCATCCTCAAGAAATCTCAACAGAGATTGTTCTTCCTGAGGAGGCTGAAGAGCTTTGGACCGGGAACAATGACCTTGGTGAACGTCTACCGCTGCACCATTGAGAGCATCCCGACAGGATGCATTACGGCGTGGACGGGGAACTTAACCGCCCAGGATCTCAAGCTGCTGCAAAGGACTGTCCAAACGGCCTCCAAGATCATCAGCACAGATCTTCCACACCTCAAGTCTATCTACCTCTCCCACTGCCAGAAAAGGACCAAGGAGATCATCAGCGCCGCCAGCCACCCGGCTCATGGCCTCTTCACTCTCCTACCCTCTGGGAAGCGTCACCAGTGCATCTCCACCCGCACCAGCCGCTTCAAGGACAGCTTCTGTCCACAGGCCATCAGGCTTCTGACCAGTCGATGACCTTTGCCCTCCGCCTCTCAGTTGCACGGAACTTTCCTTAGTAATCAGTCATTGCATTACTTGCACAGTTGTTCACTACTGCACTTTATACTCACTGGATAAACACACTTTTTTACTATTGCCTGTTGTGTGTAATTTTGCACTGTTCTGTGTTGTGCAGTGCCCTACGTCTATACATTGTAACCCCCCCGTTACTCTGCTGTCTGTGTTGCACTGCATCCCTTGTATTTACTGTAAATCTGTACCATGTTTTCTTTTCTCTCTCTCTCCCCCCCCCCCCCCCTCCCCCCCCC
>JAACJT020000021.1:3930443-3952527 GCA_009936485.2 Gymnarchus niloticus | reverse complement strand
TTTTCTTTCTTTTTTTGCCCGCCCCCCCTTTTTTTTTTGTTTCTCTTTTCCTCGTTTTTTTTTCCCCCCCCCCCCCCCCCACGTCCCGTCTCCTCCTCTGCAACTCTGGCATAATATTTTCACAGTGCTCTCCGGAACACGTGACAACAAAACTTGACTTGACTATTATTTGTCAGAAAATCATTCAAAAAAATCAAAAACTGAAAACTCGCACAATTTTCCAACCCCAATACACGAGTATTTGGTAGAACCACCTATTGTTGCTAATAACAGCTCTTTGTCTTTCGAACAAAGTAGCTACCAGCTTTTCACACTTTTCCGGAGTTATTTTTCCTCATTCTTCACGGCAGACTCGCACGAGGTTCTGCAGACTGGATGCCCTGAGTTTGCGATAAAAATACTCTTGTAAGCCATTGTACTTTTGGCCATAGAGTGCATATGTGTGCTCAAGCAGGCACTTTGACCCTGTAAGCAGCTGAGTGCTCGAGGTGCTGTTTAGCGTTGGCTGTGCTCTGGGGAGCAGAGTGCTGCTTTGGTACTCTGAGGGAAATGACTTTGTAACCTCTGGAGGGCCTATCCTTGATAACTCTGTCAAAAACAACAACAGAAATATAACACACATACACTTCAGGTCCTGTTACCTGTCTTAGACGAATCCTGCTCTACATCAGACTTCGGGGTGGCCATCTCAACTCGAGGACCCAGTGTTTCAACTGTTTTTTTTTCCTGGAAAAAGAAATCAGGGAAATTTCTAATTTACATGAGGTTCGTTCGTTCTGAACAAACCAAAAGCAGCTTTAGCGGCTTTTAAGCAACTTTACGTATAATGTATTAAACATTAGCAGAAAATTATACAGCTCTTGAAATGGTATCACATGAACAAAGACGGAAGTAGCATTTAAAAAGACTCAAAGCTTACTTGCGGTGTGAAAGAACATTTCAAAGAAGTAAATCGTGTATGGTGAATGCATGTTTCAAAAATAGTCAAATCTTACTTGTATGGTCTCCGTTTCTTCAAAAGAGATCAGAGGTTCTGTTCTCTGCGACACGCAAAACACTCAATGTCACTAATAATACAATGTGATTTCTGAATGTCTAAACACTTTTCCACACACATACAAAACAGACAGGGTACAAAAAACACCATTAATGCGATCAACTTTTCACTGTGTTTATTCAGTCAGAGCCCGGAACTGTTTTTCAGAACTTGGCATTGGTCCTTTATAAGCAATTAATTTAATCTGGGACGTCAATGTTTTTGTAGGTGCCTCTCTGGAGACTCCATTAAATGGTCTACGGGAATGATAACCACTTTCTGACCAAACATGGATCATCCTGTGAAAGCCCGCCCTATCCAAACAGGGTGGAAGTGTTGAATGAAAGGATGCAAGTGGAGCACAGTAGGCAGGCTGGATTAACTCATCCGTCTGATTAAGTGCAGTAGGGCAAACTCACCGACACTACAACCGAACCACAGAACTGCCTGCTGTTAAAGCTAGATATGCAAAGGTGCCACTCTGACAGTTTCCAGACTAGCACTGGGTTGCACACTGTTTTGTGGTAACGGCATGGCGAGTGGGGGAAGCACCAAGTACAGAGAACTAATACAGAGATGAATTAACTCAGATGCATTAACCTAGGAGACAGCAACAATCTTTAGCAGAGTACTGCGGTTTGCTCGCACAGCACTGTCCTGTCAATCATCTCACCTCAGGAGATACCAGGGTCTTCTCATGCTGGGCCAAAGGTACACAAAAAAAACCATCCTCGCCCGGAGTCCTTGGAGGAGCTGTCAATCACACGCCAATAAAACACCGCTTCTGGACACAAATTATATTATTTTATAAACTGTTAACCAGGGGTGAAATGATAGTCGATCTACCTCCTTCCTTTTCCATCAAACTCGACTGCAGACCTGGCGGCAAGTTGCCAGGGACGGGGTAGCCATTCTTACGAGCCACAATGAGGTGGAAGGCGATGCAGAACTCAGAGAACGTCAGGGCTCCATCGTGGTCCAAGTCACTCAGATCCCTTGAAGAAAAGAAGCATGAAATGTAAAGACCAGCCATGACGTGGGACAGAGGTGTGTGATTTCATGATCTCTTCCCTACACCCGTTCACTACATCAACCTACTGAGGTCTTATCTTAGCTATCGCTCGTGATAAGAGATCAGGAGAGATCAGGAGTTCTGCTGGAAATGTTTTATATCCACTCATGTAACATGGATTTAACTGCTTCGTGTCCGTGTTTGGTATTGCATCAGGTGACAGAGTGGTTAAACAGGATCCACCTGAAGTTCTGCCCGTCCTTTAGGTTGAACACCACACGAGTGTCAAAGCCCCACGATAAATTTGCACGTTAAAGTTCAGTGTCATCGCCCAGCGTTAGGCGCACACAGGAATTCACCTGAAAAGCTTTCAGAAATGTGAGAAGGACACTTTCCATCGTAACACTGCCTTTGATACACTGGCTTTTCTTACCGGCACACAATGTGACCCGTTGAGCACCAAAGCCTGGCCATGTTTCAGTATAATTATGTCATTGTAAATGTATTTTAATATGGGCTGAGCCATTAGAGAGGTGCAGGAGTAGAACAGAGCTGTGATGAATACAGCGGTCTATGTAAATATCCTTCCCCTTACTGACATCACTACACACTTCAGCTACAGTCCACGCTGTTAATATCTCCACTTTCAGTGCTCCTAACCAGGATAAATAAAACAGTTAGACTCATTCCCTATAATATCCAGGCGTCTGAAGCGGGAAAATTGATACAATGACGTTTATTAAATACACACAGCTAACCTCTCTGCCGCACTACGATTCCTCGACCTGTAAATAACTGGCCACTGCATTCCGTTCTTAATTCAGCACCTTGCATTTTCCATTTTATTCTGTGTTTGTATATCGTGTATACAGTTTATATTGTTCGTAATATTGTAGTCATCGTATTGCATTTATTACTCCCTTTGTCACATGTTGCCTAAAGCCGCTGGGAGGAATGCAAATAAGAATTTCATTGTACTTGTACAAATGATAATAAAGCTTTTTGAATACTTATTTAGGAGGGCCGAGCTTCCAGGAAATTCAGTTTTACTCAGCTAAGGTTAAACTGCACCGACAAAATGCCCTTCATCTGCTGCAGGGACGCTAGTAGAATCAGGCCGTGGCTGCAACTTACCATATATGAGAAAGTTCAAGTATCGACAGTTTTGACTTTGTGAAGAAATCTTTCGCAACTGAGCCTAAAGGGTGAAATACAAACATTCATGTATCATTTTCCTAAAAATACAAAAGTTTTATGTCAGCCTCTTTCATTGCTGCCTGCTTGAAAACCATATGAAAATGACATGCACCGTGGGGCACACAACAGAGCCCTTCCTCCTAGAGGATTACTATCCAACCGGCTGAACACCTCACCCGGTCACTCTGAGAGACGCTGACAGCCATTTCCTGCCACCGAGTATGCATTGGGTTCGAGGCAGGACAAGAAAATATTACCCAGAATAAGTGCCCCCATGTCAGGCTGCAGGCTTTTGAACTGGTGGGTGTAGTACTCCCACTGTTCCTCAGTTATCCTCCAGGGGTCATCATTGTAGCCCTCGGAACTGTGATCAACCAAGACCTCCATAGAACACGCCTGCAGAGAAGGACCCTTATGTTAGCATCCTGATTTTAACTAAGTAGTCTCCATTCCACCTGTGTCTGCATACTGGTACTGAGTGTTGCCATTTTCCAACAATCTTAGCTCTGTTGCTCACCACCGCGCAGCCGTTTCCAATTTGTTTCTCTGCCCCCACAAAAATAAATAAATAAATAAATACTTGTCCTCACCTGGGTGTGGGCAACATGCCCCAGGGAGGTTTTGAGTGTGTGGTGCTTGGGAGAGTAGGCCTCCTGCTGAGCCATGGGCCACCCGTGGCCTTGCTGCGCTGCAAAGGAAACCTGCGTCAGCAATGCTTAGCACGGGTACATGACATCAGTGCCTGCCTAGAAGCACAGGCTGATGAAAGCTCCCTAGGGGGAGTGACTGTGAAACAACCTTGCTCAGCTTAACTTGATTCAAATGTGCTTGTAGAAGGTGGCGATAATTAGGCTCCGAAACTGAGGCCCTGAGCAAATTGCGGGACAGGGACATAATTCGCTTAGCTCCATGCCGATGTTTTTTCTAACAGTGTTTACCTCACATGAACAACCATCGCAGACCGAACTCTCAGCAAGAGCATTTAAAAATTCATGGTACCGTAAAGTTACTTTAGAGAGTTTTAAAGGCCGTATTTAAATACTTAATCTACACTAAGAATCAACGTAACACTGTAGGGGAATATAAAAGTAAGGCGGTGGTAATTACTGAGCTCACTAAGAGCAAATGGGATAACAAAAAATGCTTCAGCTGCTGTAAGAATGAAGCCTAAGTCCTACTGAATCCCAGCTGCTTCCAAGAACTGGGCCTTCCCGGCAGTAATGATGATCCCGGAAAATCCAAGAAGGATAAGAAACTTGAGAAAGGGTATAATGGGGATTAAAGCATGCTGGGAGCTTCCCATGATTTTCTAGTGTATCTCCGTCTGATTGTGCTGCTGGAAAGATGGGTCGTGATGCAAGAAAAACACCACCAACAGGAAATTGAAACAATTCAGTTTTCTACCAACAGCAAAAGCCTGAGTAGCTTGACCGTCTGTAGGATTAAAAATCCTTCCATTTTTACTTCTTCACTAATTGTAAAATGTTCCTCTTTGACTTTATAGAAACTTCAACTTAAAAAATATCACAATATGTACCTTACCTAGTTATAGATATATGAGGTGAACTACAGTTACTTTAGAGCCTAGAGTCTTTCCCAGCAGGCACATGACACAAGGCAGGCTGCATTTTGTTCAGGATGCCAGTTCAATTTGGGCTATAAAAGTTTATATGTAATCAGAAGGAAAATCCCTTAAACATTTCACACCAGTGCAACACAAAATTGTGAACATCTGTAGGCTACCGTAGGGTGTAATGTTTGAAGAGGCCTTTCACATTATTTACTGCAACAAAGCCAAGGAACAAAGCCAGAGAATTTTGCTGAATTAAATTGAATGATGGTATTCCCAGCCAGGGAAGGTGAGAATGGGACAGCTTTCACTGCAAGCCCATGAAGAGAAGCGACTAAAACACCCACTCTATTAGATGGTGAGAATTCTGCTGCTCCACCCTTGACGTGTTCTGCTCACACAGACTTATGAGAGCTTTGTCACGGGAACATCTCATTTTGGTCCTCATTTCAAACAGGTGCCGAACGTGGAGTCATGTGGATAGGGCAAAATTTGCACCCAGAAATAGATACAAAGCCTTTAAAAACATACAACAGTTCAAACAAATTTTATAATACTTAAATGTTTTGTTAAGTCTTTTTCATACAAGACATCATCATACCTTTACAAAAATATCACTCGGTAACTGGATTAAGATTTAAAAGGCCTGTAAATCAGTGAAGGGCACCTTGGGCATGACTGAAAAACTGACAAGTCGTACCCCCTTTCACCAACAAACTGGGTAATCGATGCAACCTTAGGATAAAGAAGCATCACAAACATTTCTGAGTACTCAGGCTGTAATGTGTGTGTGTTTTTCTGTTAATTAACATGCTGTTTCACGTCCCAGGCAGATTTGGAATGAAGAAAGAGCAGAAAGAAGTTTACTTGAATGCGGATACAGTTCTGTGACCTACCCACAAATGCATCCTTATCATTACGCTGTGTGCAGTGTGTAGGGCTGGAGTAGCGGGATGGAGAATCAGGAGGTGAGTTTCTAGGTGAGCATGGATGGGCCTGAGGCTCCTGACAACATAACAGCAACACACAGACAATCCTGCAGTCATACAAATTCAAAGATAACTTCATCTGTTCACATAGATAGAAAAGGGACAGAAATGCCTTTTTCACTTAAAATATTCTTCTTTAGGCCTCAGTTTACCTGGTTACAAGAAATTCATTTTTTCTGTCATTGAAACTGGTCTCATTGACCTACAGCTCGCACCGATCCACTTTAATTTCACTACTGCAAAGCTGGTATTGTTCTCATAATAGCTGTGATTAGCTGGGTCAAGTGGAGGGCTCACCTGTTTCTCCATAGTGTTCTGTGGATCTCTGAATGTGCTCCTGTCTTTGCCTGCCCTCTGGACCTGCCCAGACGAGACCCCAAAATGTGGACCCTTGATGTTACTGTGCGGAGAGAGGCCCTGATACCAGCCTTCGGTATCACTCATCAGCCCTGGAAACCTAGGAAGAGGCAGCTCTGTGGGAGCACAAGACAAACAGGCCTAGGTGACCCCTGCACTGCGAGTGAGGTGCAAGTTTTATATTGTGTGGTTGTGGACTGTTTTGAAATGTTGTGGGAGATAAAAACAGATGGGGGAAAAGCACACACAGAGACACGAACAAAGACGTGAGGTTGAAACCGTGGTTAGGGCGATCGGTTGCTGAAGTGGCATTCCGTTGGGGCAGCAAAAGGGCGTTTCGGAACGGAGTGTGTCAGTGGGGAGAAGCATGGCGAAATCAGATTGGTGACGACGCTGATGTGGAGGGTGCCCTGTGCCGGTTTGGCGTGCTGATATTGGCCCTCCCTCAAACGACGCTCGCAACTAAAGCACTGGGTAACTGGTTGTGCCTATGCCCAGGCAGATCGTAAGTGAACCGTTTCTCCGTCTCGTATTTGAATGCCGCTGGCGCGGTTGCCCTGTGGATTCAGTCTAGGTGCTGAGACTGTGGTTCGTCTGTGGAAGGTCTGGGGAGCCCGAACGGTAAGCGTGGGACACAATGGATGCTGGATTGGGATGAACTGTGCCATTGTTTGAATTTGTTTTAACGGTTTTTGTCATTAGCTCGCTCGCTCTGCTAATCTGTGTTACTGGTGTGTTACGCTGAGCATCGGTTCATTTATGTCTCAGGTGGCGTAGTTGGTTTGGTTAAGGTGGGCAGTAGAAGTAATTCCCCTGCCCTCACCACACAAGAATGAGAGGTACACTGGCGTATTTGTTTATCGTCAATATAATATAATATATCACCCAGAGTAATAACTCAGAGATGGCAGGTCGGTGTATGATACCTCCTCTACGTTCACCTCCATCAACCAGGTGTTTTATGATAGCCATTTTTTTCTGTCACCCAGAACCCCTTCAGTGCTGACCTCCAAAAAACAAATTAACCGAGTGAGCTTCTCTTAAACGTACATTCCTACTGGATGACCGCCGTAGTGAGAAGAGAGGTGCGCAGGTCCGAAGACCTTGAGACTGACTGCCCGAATATCACACCGCTCAATCTACCACTAGCAGTGCACAGCTACCACTCTGATACAGTTTGTTAGCGTGGAGATTAGGAACAGGATAGTTTTGCTTACCCAGAAGTGACTGACAGTGCAAGTCTGGCCCCAGGGACTTACCATCCTTGATGCTTTCCAGACGGACTGGGAGGCCAACCTGTGCAGCAGCCAGGAGTTTCAGGGCCACGTGGAACTGGCCAATGCTGAAATAGCCGAGCTGCTTGGCTCCGCACACCTCTGTAAGCTAAGGGTGGGACAATAAGGCCTAGTCAAAACTACAGAATATGCGCTATTATTTTTCTTAAAAAATTGCGTTTCCTGGAAACAATGCTTTAGAAGTTATTAGCTAACACAAACGGAAATAAATGTCACGTTTATCTCCCCCTCAAATTTCTCAGCACCGGTTTCTAAAATGGCCATTTGCCCAAATCCTTGTAGGTGTCCCGTCACGCTGGACATCGACACAGATTAGTGCTCCTCTTCTGACAGGTGCACCTTCCGCGGCATGCTTCAGCTGACCGTACTAACGCAACGCATCAGTGGCAGAGTGTTCTTTGCTCTCACACACCCTCAACCCTGCACGCGGGAGAGCTCATAACACCGCCGACTGATCCACCTGTTTGGGCTGTCCAACAGAACCAAACACCCCTTTGTGTTTTTCGGATGACAAGCATCGAACCCTTCCCTACTTACTGACATGCCCTACATTAACTGCCGGGCTCATCACATCTAGGAGATAAACAAGCAGATGCTAATTTTAAAACTAATTCAGTGCCCTTGATCAATATTTATTAAAAGGAAGATGCGTAACCTTACATGGAGTAAAGCAGATGAACTGATGCGAGGGCTAATGAGGCACAAATTCATGAAAAAGAACACTTTAAACAAGACAATGGGATTGGGATTATTGGGAGGATTATTGGGATTATTCAGAGCTTTTTCGAGGAGCAACATTACCAACATTCATCTTCTGCTCTGCTTGGGCAACACAAGGTGATGGTCAGCCCCGTGCCTGACCATCCCAGGATCGATCCACAAGGCAGGAAAGCATTTAAAATTCATGCACGCAGAGGTGAGGTTAGGAATCAAACCCTCAACCCTGGAGGTGTGATGCAACAGTACTACCCACTCTGAACCACACGTTATGTCGTTATGAAAAGCTGCTTCGTGTACTCAGACATTAACCCAATCATTTCTAGGTTCCTCATTTCGATTTGCGCACAGGCCAACCATGGTGGAATTTTTTTTTTCTCTGGGAAAATTCTGGTGGAGAACAAACTGATACAGCGAGTTGCCCGGCATGCTTGGTGGTCCGCAGGTTTCCGGTGAACCCAAGGCCAACCACCAGCAGTGTCGGAGTGTATTTGGTGTTGGCCTAAGACAGCAAACATCACAGCCTTTGTTTAAAATGACAAATGATAAAAGGAAAAGTGAGCCGTTTCTGGTATGCAGCGGTTACGGCTGCCCAGGGTACTGACATCATAAAAGGCACATTAAAAATCCCTCCCTAGCTTATATCCTACTTTATAGGTACTTCTGCTGGGACATCACAAGGATTTCACTGACAGGACAGATAGCAGATGTTGGCGGGTCATCAAGAGTGACATGAAGACGATTGAGGTACTCCACAATAATTGCCTCAGTAGAATTTGCCGTATCTTCTGGCCAGAAAAGATCTCAAACGTTGAGTTGTACAAGAAGACCAACTCACATAGTGTGGTGGCAGAGATCAAGAGCCGTAGAATGAAATGGCTTGGGCATGTCCTCCGGATGGACCAGAACCGTATTCCGAAAGTTGCTATGAGTTGGACACCACTGGGGAAAATGACCTGGTGGAGAACCGTCGAAGCTGAACTGAAAGAATTACACCTCTTATGGGGTGAAGCACAATGCACTGCCAATGATAGAACAAGATGGAAGCAGATTGTCACGGCCTCATGTCCCACAGGGAAGCAGAAGATAGATAGATAGATAGATAGATAGATAGATAGATAGATAGATAGCGGACACAGGTGGACTGTGATATTGGTTGGTTTGTGACTCAAAATTCGGCCCACGTGCAGTAAATATGCTTTTTCCCCACTTTAGCATATGACCAAAGAAACTCTGATTAAGCCTACTAACCAGCTCAATCGTAAAACACGTGGACCCACCATGATATTAAAAACTGCTCCTGAAAGACTAACGGGGTAGAAACACTTCACAGACCAATAACATACAATTGCTAAGATGCCAGTACCATTTAATCTCTTAAACTCCATCAAGTGGTTTTAAGTTTCTAGAGCTGCGTGTTTAATTTTCCACACTATCAGGGTGTTTAACAGTGAAGGCTTGTTGTGCATGACCGTATGCGGTTGTATTTCAGTGGATACAGCAGGACACTAATGCTCTGTCCTCCGTTAATAGTTTGGCTACAGGCTTACATGCCTACAACAGATGCTGCATCAAGCATTAAGTGACAAACCTATTGTATGCACTGACCACCATTTTGGTCCCTCCTTTAGTCCAGACACCTAAACAGAGAATCAGAACTCTCCTGGAACCTCAGGGATTTGAATGGTGATTTCAGGCTATGCAGTGATTTTTCTTTCATTCACCCATCTGAGAGAAATTAGCTGGTTTTATATCAAGCAATAACATGCATGAATAAACATACATATAGCCTACAGGTCTAAACTATGTTCCAGTTTAAGTGGAAGACAAGACGTGCTTCTTTCCTGCAGTTTACTGACGCGGCCCATTGCAGACCACCGCCGTGTGAAACTACTCTTAAATCACAACCAGCTGTAGGAGATGTTCCGAATGCCAATCCCCTCGTGGGCCACCAAGCGATCGCCCGCATTAAAATCAGTGGCTTTGTTAACCTTCGTGCAGATCAGCGCCACGACACAGAAAACAGAATGAGAAATCGAACTCGTTCACACAAAAATCTGTGCTTGCACACCAGTGCCGTGGAGCTGCAGGGAAGTCTGAAAAACACCCAACGGAGGTATACCTAACATATTCAACCACAAGGCTTCACAGAATAGATGTGGATTGGGGTTTATTTTATGAAGTAAACAATGGAACAACCTTAAAAAAAGGGTCTGATTTGTGGATTCAGATCATAAAGAGAATATTCATCGGAAAGCCACATAAACACAGGCAGAGCCTGCATAGAGAACATGGCCACAGAAGCGGTGACAGGAATCAAATTACTGACCTTGGAGATGGTCACAGATCTAGTCACTTGAGCCGCCATGTCCCACTCAAAAAAAAAAAACTTCACGCATAAAATGCATAGTCACAGGTTACAAAGTAAACAATAGTTTTTTTTACCTATGAGGTTTCGTCTTCTACCAGAAAGGCAGCACAAAACTTTGCAAAGCTACTATATATCTAAGATGCCTTCCAGATATACTTTTAAGAAAAAGGAATACCAGCGAGCAATAGGGAGGCCAGGCATGTTTGCGGTCATGATGGGGTTGGGGAACTTCTGCCAGTATGCTCATCGTCTTTTCGTTATGCATCACCATTGAGCAGACTGAACTTCCACAGGCCAGCTGGTGACTCCCTTAAATATAAAACCTCGCCAAAAGACACGTTTATTATGTGTGCACCCGTGTGCGTCCAGGAGCACTTGTGAATGAAAAGAAGCATCAATTGATTAATTTGGGTGCGAATGGCTGTGGATGCTGATTATTGGAAGGATGGCCTTTTAGCGACGTCCAAGCGTTCATGCTGACTTCATTAAATTACTCCCTTCCCAAAGCTTAACTTGCCGTACCACTGTGAAATAACCAGAAGTTCATTATTTCCTCATTCACGTGTGTACAAAGACATTCATCCATCTGCCTCGTAACTGCTTATCCTGGTTAGGATTGCAGGGAGGCCTGGAGCCTATGCCAGGAAGCAGGGAGCTCAAGGCTGGGGTACACCCTAGGCAGCATGCCAGTATGAACAAAGATACGGATGTTCAAACAATTCATTTACTGTTTTCATTTTTTTTTTTTTTTTTTATTTTTGGTCCCAGGTTGTCACACTTTCCACAATGCAAATAATTATTTTAAAAAATCAAAATCACAGATATTTATATTTTTTGAAGACCTAATATTTTCACGTTTTTAAAATTGCGAGTAATATATCCATCCATACATACATACATGAATCTGTCTGTCTTCTAATGCTTTATTGTGGTCAGGGTCGATGAGGAGGCTTGGAACCTATGCCAAGCCTCACAGGGCACAAAGCCAGGCCCGGAAGGGATGGTAGTCCAAACGCAGGGTACACACACAGACACACACGCACACTCAGTCATATGCTGCTGGTAATTTAGAGACAGCAAGTAGCCTAACTGCATGTCTTTGGTCCTGTTTAAACAGGTTTCCCCCCAAGAACAAAGACATGTAGTTAGGCTATTTGTTGTCTCTAAACTGAAGAGAACACAGAACAAAGGCAGCGAGAGATACACAGCTTGCTTAAATTAATATACAATATAGATCATATATAAACAACCAGATAACTAAATTACAGGTTTGAGAGCAGTTTATTTGATCAGTATAAAGGAGCTGATTTTTGCCTGTGGCACTGCCGTAAGCTCCCCCATTCCCCCTGGATAAGTAGACAGAAGTCTTCCTGAAAGCCTGCAATTCAGTGATTCATGCAGCTGTACCAAACAAATGGTAGTACTATCTCTACTTGGACCCCATTCAGATCTAGACCTTTTTGGCCCTTTATTCATTTAGAAAAGGCAATGTTCAAAGGAAGGGCTTGTGAAGCTTCAAGGACATCTGCAAATTTATTATGGCATAAAAGGGGGTTTTAATGAATGGCACGTAACAATGGTACCGACGATGTTAGAGCACAAATTACCTCAGTAATTACACTGTTTCAAAATCATTTTGCCAGATAGCCAAAGGATGTACACTCTGTTCACCAAATGTTATGTTTGGAGAAAAGGTGACATTCAAAGACTCTGGGCCTGGATATTTGAGGGCCTCTTGTGCTCTGTGTGTGCAGTTTACATGTTACCATGCTGTGTGAGTTTCTTTTGGGTACTGTGCTTAACCCACAGTCCAATGATATACAGTTAGGCTAATTGGTGTCTTTAAATTCTCCATAGTGTGTGTGTGTGTGTGTGTGTTCCCTCCCAAGGACTGGTATCCCATCAGGGTGCACTCCAGTCTTGTGCCCTGTATTGCCTAGAATAGGTTATTCACCCCTCCCCCTCCCCACCGATGATCTTGAATAAAAAAGATTATACCATTCAAACACCTTAAATCTGTCTAAAACAGTCCTTTATATTGTTGTTATTCTTTCTGGAAGCTCTTTTTTAAGCTTTAGATTGCAGTTTACTGCACACTAGAAACCCTCATATCATTCAGCCACAAAAAAGTCATCTCTCATTTCTGATTGGCCCAGTTTTCCACTTCCTGATAAAGTCTGGCCAAACACAGACCCGGGAGATCATCATTTTGAACTTGTCTCACTTTGTGCCTGTAAATGCATCTGTGATTTACCATAAGTGTGTTTGACCCATTTGATTTCTCTGTATCCTTTTATACTTGGCATTTAGTTGCCTAAATCTCATCTATAAACAGCTGTAAATATTTTACACATTATGAGTAGCCAGGAAACAGGTAGTGCAATGCTGTTGTTTAGACTTTTCCCCTGTTTATGACCATGGGAAGTTTTGCTTATTTTTTTACTTCACTTTTCATTTGGTTAAGTTAGGGAGGTCGTCTTTACAGTTAGCAGTTTTTTTGTTTTGCCCTAGACAGTTGCTGAAGCTGCCATTTCCCTACTCCTATGATAACATTTAGATAAGTGTAGAATTGGCATGGATCGACGTTCAGTTTCTCTGGGCCCCAGGACATGCAAACTCCACACACACAGAGCAGCTCCCTTAACCACCATGCCACCTTTCATCTCAGGGCTAGCCCTTACAATGGCAAAAGTTATTCACTTGCTTTGAGACAGGCTAAAATTGTTTGGGTTATGGTATGGCCACCTTCCATGTAGCAATGCGGTTTAAACTTACAGTGTAGACAAATATTTTGGTCCCACCCACCGTTCCCAAGACTTTCTGACAATTTTGTGTTTCAGCAGTATAGGTAATAAGCATCATCCATACCAGATTACCAGTGGTTCCCAAACTGTTCCATGGGGATCCAGACAGTTTATTATTATTATTATTATTATTATTATTATATTTTACTAAACTCTGTTTAATATATTGATGTTCTCTTCAACTTAAAAGGCTGGGGACCGCCGTAAGAATGATGCCAGTAAAAAAATTCGGGAACCCTAGATCTAGGCATCACACCGTTTCCAGAGTTTATTATAAGCAATAGACAGGAACGCTAAAACACGGAACAAACTACACCTCCGATTCACCGTCGCCTTTACAGATTGTGCTCTTTTAAATATTAAGACACAAACATATTTATACAGTCCGCAACCTCAATCCGTAATTACAACACTGATCTTTTAGAAGTAAAACCCAGCAAACAGGGAAAGTTCCCACAACGTCCAAAAACGTTCTTAACGTTCCTGCAATGTTGCATGTTTGCTGGTAATCTGACAGCCGCATACTGCAGCGCTCAGTACCGGTTTTCCTAGTTTTACAGGTTTCCACGTTTTCAGATGTCATACACACCCGAAACTCGTAGGTATTTCATGTTTTTAAAGATCAACTTAAATGATGAATTCCATTCCAGATGAACCCTGAAGCGCTCAGTTATGAAACGATCACATTTTAAGTGGTCATTCACACGCGTCATCAATTTATAAAGGACCGCAAAAAGAAATAACCCTGACTATAGTTTATTACAACACCTGCACTATATATATATATATATATATATATATCCTACTTGAGACATTTCGTACGTCTTCTTAAACAGATATCCAGATTATAACCCAGCAAACAAGGAACGTTCCCACAACGTCCAATAACGTTCTCATAACGTTCTTAACGTTCCTGTAACGTACCTACAACGTTCCCTGTTTGCTGGGCTGCGTGTCAAGTCTCTAGGTATAATAAAACAAAGCACTGTCATACCCAGCAGACAGGGAACGTTCCAATAACGTTCTCGTTACGTTCTTAACGTTCCCGTAACGTTCGGTGTTTGCTGGGCTGCTTGTCAAGTCTCTGGGTTTAATAAAATAAAGCACCGTCATACCCAGCAGACAGGGAACGTTCCCGACGTCCAATAACGTTCTCGTTACGTTCTTAACGTTCCCGTAACGTTCCCTGTTTGCCGGGTACACAAAATAGTCTACTTCAAATTGAAAGTGAATAAACGTAAGGCAGTGCACGCATAAGTTTAGATATGCTGAACGTGTAAACGCGTACCTGTGGGAATATTTAACTTTATTTATAAATGTATAATATCCTGACAGTACCTGCTAACAGGAACCCTAGGTAAGCCTGGTCATAAAAATAACAAATAAAATAAAAAAAAATCTGCCAAGCGGGCAAAGCAGCCCCTGCCTGCCAGGGGAGGACTCACCTGCTGAAGGGTCTCGACAGGCAGCTGCGATGCTCTGAACAGTTCCCCTACTCTGCTCGCCTGGAGCTTCCCTGAGCTGTCAGCTTGGCACAGAGCGCACAGACCTGAGTAACATCTCTGTTCACTTTGGCTCAGGGTAATGAAGACCCTTCCCGCAGCCGTGCCGAGACTTTGCTCCATTGCTGGCTAGTCACATTTAAAAGGAGAGACAGGCGGGGGGTAGGAAAAGCTTCGATTTCTTTTCCACTTGCCAGCATGAACGAAGGACGGGTTTAAACAGGAGCCGGGGGGGCGGAACACAGAGCCCGACTCCGCCGTACAGTGCATACTATACATGCTTTTCCACAATGAAACGCTAAGGGGCGCTATATCCCAGCTAACAATTTTGGGTTAGCGGAGCGTTTTAAAAACGTTATTTTCAGGTTGTTAGATTGTTTATGTGCAGTTTTTTTTTTTTGTTTTTTTTTCTTTTGGACGCTCCTGGAACGTTACTGGGAAGGAAAAAAAACGTTTTAAAAACGTTCCTACAACGCTCTTTTTGGTTATGTTTCCTGATCCACGTTTTCAGAACGTTAGAGGAACGTTAGTTATATAAGGTTGCACCGAAACCTTTTTAAGAACCTAATGAGAACGTTATTGAAAGCTGGAGAAACGTTCCCTGTTCGTTGGGTATGCAGTCCGCTCTTCAACGGTGTGGGGTGATGTGTCAATAAGAATTAACCGTGACCTCATGAGGCAAGACATACAGAAACCCCATAATAAAGGTCAACTAAATCGCTTGGACTGAAAAAAAATTATAAAATTACACTGAATGTTTTATCACTTTTCGGCCTCGACTCGTATTATTGTAGTAATGTAGTATTGCATTTTAACGACCATATTTAGGAGTTTTATTGTTATTTGCATTTTATGGTTTTAATACACTGACCTAAGACTGATTTTAAAATTTTGACTGCTAATGTCAGGAAATTAAGAAACACACTCAAAAGGACTGCGGTTTTTAATGAACCGTCCTCGTCACCCTATGATTTGTTTTTACTATAGACTTTCTGGGGAGTGAGCCTTGGAGAATTTGAGTACCTTCACTGTTGGGCAGGGAAGACCACTGGGAGTGGAAACGACCTGCAGAGAACAATAGACCAGGGTGATATGTGTGTATGCTCTGGTGGAGGCCTCGTCCCACACTATGTTTTTTGACAATTTGACCCAAGTTTGTGCAAATGGATACCATTTCATTGTAGAAGTTAATTTTAATACTTTGCCAAAATGTGGGTAGAACGTTGAAACAAAGCATTTTAGGAATTTTACTTGAAGTCTTAACCTCTCTCACAATTTTAGAAAATGCAATCCCAGAGCTCTGGGCATTACCTCACACAATAGTCCTGGTTCAAGAAGTTGTCTTAACTACTTTATAGCTTTGTTCTCTTGTTATAAGAAAAGTTGCTTCATCTCCACAGTGGTTCACAGACCATCTGTCAGGTGGACCAACAGCATTGTTGAAGCCTCTATCTTTGGTAGAGGCTACTGGAAGCTGAACATGGATATACTGGAAGAGATAAACCTTAGGATTTTCCCGCCTTCATGTATTCTGGGCAGAAGATAGGCTGAGCAACGTTTTTCCGACAGCCCTCTCTACTGGCTTAACAGTTGCCCGTAGCTGAGGTAATCGAATCTCGCACCCCGCTTCTCCCCCCTATGGTAGAGCCCACCAGGTGCTGGAGGCCGCTGTGGCCCCCAGTTCACAGTTTTCCAACAGCCCTCTCTACTGGCTTAACGGTTGCCCATAGCTGAGGTAAGCTGTGCTTTGGGGTGTAGGGTGGGGGTGTAGCTCAGTGGTAGAGCATTTGACTGCAGATCAAGTGGTCCTAGGTTCAAATCCTAGTGCCCCCTCAAGAGTATGGGTATGGCTCTGCCTCCACCCCTGTGTGTCAAGCACAGGGTTTCACCCACCTGGGCAACAGCGTGCCTGCCTGCCTCCTAGTCGGCGAGAGCCCTCGGTTGAGGCCAGCTAGGCACGTCATGCAATGGTCCTACCTCAAAGGAGTGGATCTTATTGCTGACAAACCCTCCGTCTGAGCGTGGCAGCAGAGAGGGGCAGTTGAGTTTTCATTCTGGCAGAAAGGGGAAACCTCACAGCGGTGAGAAAAGGCAAGGCACATCCCCAGGTGGGCTCGAACCACCAACCTCTCGGTTAACAGCCGAGTGCGCTAGCCGATTGCACGACAAAGACCCGGTCGGCTCCAGGTTTGGGGCGACGTGGTATCAGAGCGCTCGGGTTCACGCCGAGCCTTCCGAGAACCGACAGTCATCAGCAGCGTGCCCTCCCCCTCCTGACCAGCTCAGTCGGTAGAGCATGAGACTCTTAATCTCAGGGTCGTGGGTTTGAGCCCCACGCTGGGCGTGCCCTTTTGAAGCGCACTGCCTCGGCGGGGCACGCTGCCCACTCCTTTCCAGACTGAGCGAGTGACCGGTGGACGTCAGCCGTGCTCTGCATTAGCGAGTGCCGGACGAAAGCCGGTGCGCTCGGGCACGCCTTTAAGCAAAAGGCAGCACGCGGGAACCGCAAAAAGGGAGCACCAAGGCACACCCGGCCTTCCCTGACCGGGAATCAAACCCGGGCCGTGAGAGCGCCAAATCCTAACCACTAGACCACCAGGGAGAGCTGCAGAGGGCACCCCTATGGTAGAGCCCACCAGGTGCTGGAGGCCGCTGGGGCTGCCAGTTCACGGTTTTCCGACAGCCCTCTCTACTGGCTTAATGGTTGCCCATAGCTGAGGTAAGCTGTGCTTTGGGGTGTAGGGTGGGGGTGTAGCTCAGTGGTAGAGCATTTGACTGCAGATCAAGTGGTCCTAGGTTCAAATCCTAGTGCCCCCTCAAGAGTATGGCTCTGCCTCCACCTCTGTGTGTCAGGCACAGGGTTTCACCCTGCTGGGCAACGGCGTGCCTGCCTGCCTCCTAGTCAGCAAGAGCCCTCGGTTGAGGCCAGCTAGGCACATCATGCGATGGTCCTACCTCAAAGGAGTGGATCTTATTGCTGACGAAGCCTCCGTCTGAGCGTGGCGGCAGAATGGGGAAGTTGAGGTTTCATTCTGGCAGAAAGTGGAAACCTCACAGCGGTGAGAAAAGGCAAGGCGCGTCCCCGGGTGGGCTCGAACCACCAACCTCTCGGTTAACAGCCGAGCGCGCTAGCCAATTGCGCCACGAAGACCCAGTTGGCTTCGGGTTTCCGGCGACGTGATATCAGAGCGCTCGGGTTCATGCCAAGCCTTCCGAGAACTGACGGTCATCAGCGGCGTGCTCCCCCTCCCCCTCCCCCTCCCGACCCAGCAGCCCCCCAGGCTAGCTCATTCAGTAGAACAACTTTTGGGTTCTCACACCGTAGTTTCACACTACAGTCTGCAGGTGAGAGTCTACGGTAATCCAAAGCACAAGAGAATAACTTGCATAAGTCTCCATGTTGTTGATTAAGCCGGAGTCCCACTCCACCATCAGAGGCGTCTGTTTCCAGCAAATTTAGGAGAGTGGGATCAGGGTGCTTCAGAGTCAGTCCTGTAGTGCGTCACTCTTTTAGATGTTAGATCCTGGGCTGCATTCATCCAGTTTATGACTCTGCCTGGATATCAGAGCAGTCAGTGGGGCAGTCCCTGAACTGATATCTTGCATGATCCTGTGACTGACTGAATCATTGCAGTTCTTTAACAGTCCTGGTCTTCAGCCAGTCATGTACAAGAGAAACTTCCCCCGCCTCCAACTTTCCACCTTCTGGTCATAGAGTATTGTGAAGAACCTCACCAGGTCTTCAATTAACTGACCAGTGTGGTTGGGAAGATTACACCAAAATCCAAAAGAGGGAAGGTTTTATAAGTTTATAAGTTTAGCTTTTATTAATCCACCAAAAAATGCCCCAAACCACCAGGGTGTAAACCTTTGTTACCAAGCTGCCCCCCTTACCTCCACCACCCTCCCTTCTCTTCAAGGCTACCCCACTTAAACAACAATCAATTAAAATCAATAGGGCACACCCATCACAGAAACAGGGTGGAACAATCAATCAGGCACAACCATTAGAGAAATAAGGTGGGATAACCCTTCAGACAAACCCACAAAAACATCTTAAATGCAAATATTAAGAATACCCAATTATATATCTAAATCCCTCCTGAAATCCAATCATTAGATACCTTAAAACTACAAGGATCAGCATAGAGGGGTGAACCCTTTCTCCTATCCATAGCCACTAGGATCCCAGGCTGACACTCAAATATTAAGTGGGTGAAGAGGGAGGAGTACTCCTCTTCACAAGCATAATCCAGGAAACACACAGTAATGCAGTGAAAAATCACATTTCTTAGCTTTGACACAGATTTTATGCTTACCTTCTTGTTGCAGGATTTGGCATGCAAGGGTTCAAGTGGATGCCTGATCAGTGGCATAAATTAACATATCATCACTGTAACCCAGCAAAAGCTTGTTAATCATGTCCTTGAAGATGTCATTCATGAAGGTTTGGAACACTGCTTAACCATCAGCAAGTCCATGCAACATAACAAGAGACTCATAGTGCCCCCTATTGGTGATGAATGCAGTCTTTCACTCATAATATCCTTAAGGGCTCAATAATTGATAGAAGGAGGGAGACCATCCTTCTTTCCCTGAAAGAAAAATCCTAAGGCTGTGGGTGACCCACAAGACAGGAGTACCAGAACAGTGAACGGCTGTTTAGGAAGCATTAATAGGACTGAGGTTTCTAATTGGACAAATAGGAAAGGTTATTCGCAAATGACTCACCACGGTAGAGGCACAGACACTACTCCATTCTTCTCTGACATTTCTCCCTTGTTTTTAATCATTAAGTTCTGCATTGGGCAATATCCCACTACTTACTTACCTTTTTATCAGAGAGGTAACAAATATAGTGTTATAAAGATGTGTCAGTAAACACACACGCGATAACAAACATTCGTCTACACACAAAAGCCTAGCATTACAGCATAACCAGAGTTCACAAACTTTTTAAATCATCTGCTGCAGAGATTTTGGAACCGGATTTGGTCGTGAAACCTATGGTGAGCAGACTCAGTGAGAAACGAAATAGCTGGCTGAGCATTTCATCCTGAATTGACCAATTGCTCATTAAACATAATATATTGGTTGGGAACTGGGTTGATCTTTGCCAGGAAAGTTTTAAATGTCCTTACTCAAGAGGATCTGGCCAAAGTCCTACACGCTTATCAGTTAAAACAAAACAAAAAAAAATTCTATCAGAAAACAAGTCATGTATATTTTTTCTATAAAAGCTATCATCACGAAGCACAAAAGCAACTTTCCCTTCGTCATCTCGTCTACTGCCACCGTAGAAGTCAAATTATTCTTATCTATTAATTGTGTAAAAATTGTGTTGAAAAAAATCTGGTCTTACCTAATTTAATAAACAAGGTTTTGGTAAAACTTACGGCTTAAACTTCCAATTATTAATTTTTTGTTCCTTTAATCTAATCAACTTTATAGTCAAAGATTCTGCTGAGAATCGTTCCTGTAATACTTTGCTGCAGGATATTGCTGTATTCTACAGGTAAGAAAGTGCAGCCCTTTCAGTCACTTAACAGCAAAGTCCAACTCACACTACAGGGTTCTGGAGACACAGGAGATATCAAGGCTATGGTGGACTGGCAAGACCACAGTCTGGACCAGTGGATTGAGACAGGGTAAGATCTTTCGACATGTTTAGGAATTTAGATGCAAAAAGACAATGACTGGGGCAATGTAGCTAAACATAAAATAGGAGGAGCCAAAAATTCTTTTCAAAAGTCTTTTTATTAACCATTAGAAACAGAAAAGAAAGAACATAAAGGTACATGCGAACAAATGTTCCCAATTTCTCCAATCAACACTAAGTCACCACACACCCAACCCTCCAAACAAACCTAAACACCCAATAAGCACAGGGTAGATTTCAACCTAGGAACGAGCAAAATTGGTACCAAGGACCCCACGACAAAGAAAGAAAACTTATACCACATTTACACAAATGTACGCATACACACAGACAAAATACAAAAAGAAAAAAACAAAACAAAAGAAAGTGGGGTTAAAAATTCCAAGAGATACACATTGGGTGCTCTGTTGCTGCTCGTCGATGAGTGCGGTGTATGTACCTGACATCCTTTAACGGAGTTCAGTGTCCTGGGCTTCCTGTGATGTACTTAAGGATCACAACAGTAAGCATGTGTGAAACATGCATGGATGTGGAGGGCGGAGCAAGACTTTTTCAAGTACGTGATCCAGCCATAAAAATGTGGGGAGATGGGTGTGAATTCCAATTATAGCTCTGTTCAAAGGCCAAGGTAATCTAACCCCTGATATAAGGAATATTTCTGCCACTGCTGCTGTGGTTGGACGGAGAACAAGATGCAGGCTAGCCTTCTCCTGGTTGTGGCTTTGGCCTGGGTAGTGCACAGTCAATTGACTGTTGAGGAGCAGGCAGCCGTGTTTCTGCAAAGTTTTGATGAAAATGCTACCCAGTTGAATTACCAGAATTCACTGGCATCATGGGCTTACAACACAAACATCACCAGTGAGAACGCGGAAAAAATGGTAAGTGCCTTATTAAAAATGTTAAAAATACATAACCTTACATATATAACCATATACTGGATACATGCTTACAGAGGATGGATGGATGGATGGATGGATATTCCTGAGCCATAAATATCTTAAAAAACATTTAAATGGAAATATACTTTATAAGATCCTTATACATAATGTAATTTCATGCATAATCCAAGTACATAGGATGTTATTATGAATAATCTTACATTAATATGAGTGAAGTTTCTCTGATATGAGTGTGATTGGTGTGCTTGTTGGCATCATAAAAAGAATGAAAAACTAATGAAAGTTATATATTAACCTAATGTACAGGACTTAGATATCTAAGTCCTTGTAAAACCTTTGGAATACATGATTAATTTTGATAAGGGTGTAAATCTAATTTAAAAGCCCTGTTTTCTCAGATCAATTTGTCCAAATTATTTTAAAGTCTATTTATCTTACTGAACAACAAAATAACATACGCATAACTATCATGGCCTCCTCTGTCCAAATAATGCAGGGTTACAGTTAGCCTGAAGCCTATCCAAAACAGACGTTTGATCATGTTATACCCTGGACAGAATGCAAGTCCATCACCTTGCACACACGCGCACACACACACGCACACACACACACACGTGTATTTCTAATTTGTACAGACTTTCCATTAATTTCTATAGCCATAAGCCTAACCCTAACT
>JAACJT020000021.1:3876114-3922109 GCA_009936485.2 Gymnarchus niloticus | reverse complement strand
TGGACAGTTTGGAGACAAAGTCAGAGAGGCGAGATTGCATTGGTTTGGACATGTGCAGAGGAGAGATGCTGGGTATACTAGGAGAAGGATGCTGAGGATGGAACTGCCAAGCAAGAGGAAAAGAGGAAGGCCAAAGAGGAGGTTTATGGATGCAGTGAGAGAGGACATGCAGGTGGTTGGTGTGACAGAGTGGGATATGGAGGACAGGAGGAGATGGAGAAGGTTGATTCACTGTGGTGACTCCTGATGGGAGCAGCCAACAGTGAATGATGATGATGTGATAGTTTATATCTGTTAATAAATTATTTCTTGATGAGTTACTTTTCAGAAACTATACAGAGGAATGTTAATGTGTCAAATGAACATGAAAGTGGAATTTGACAGAAAACTGGGCCAAGCTAAATCAGTTGGGAAGGCATTTTAATTACAAACAGGTCAAAACCTGTTACCAAGCTGCCCCCATTTGCCTTTACCACCACCCTCCCTTCTCTTCAAAGTTACCCCATTTAAACAACAATCAGTTAAAATCAATAGGGTACACCCATCACAGACACAGGGTGGAGCAATTAGGCACAACCATTAGAGATAAGGTGGGACAACCCTTCAAACAAAACCACAAAAACATCTTAAATACAAATATTAAGAATACCCAATTATACATCTAAATCCCTCCTAAAATCCAATCATTACAAAAACCTTAAAACTACAAGGTTCAATATAGAGAGGTAAGCCCTTCCTCCCATCCATGGCCACTGGGATCCCAGGCTGACACTCAAACATTAAATGGGTGGAGAGGGAGGAGTACTCCTCTTCACAGTAGCCTTTCAGTGTATTCCCTGACTGGGGAATTAAGGCTTCGTAACCCACAATGGGTGCAGTTATTATGGTTTAGCCCAATGGGAATTAGAATCCTATAAAAAGCAGCCTATACCTAACAGTATTCCCACCCACTTTTTTAGGAGTTTTGCCCAAAATCTAGGACAGACCCTCTGTGTACAATGGCCATCACCATCTTTGATTTGACCAGCTGCTGCATTGTCACATTTGCTTTGCCTGTTATCTGCTCACGTTTCCTGTCTGGGTTCTGCCTTTGGACAAATGAGCTGTCACATCAAAGGGACATCGGTGCCTAAAAATCAAACTCAGAGTGTAATTCATATCCACTTCTCTTCCTACGGGGTGTTTCTCACACAAACACCCACAGTGAAAACTCTGCCTGTGCCCCCATCCACCATAAGGAGCCATCATGCGGGGTTCCCGAATCCCCCAGATAACCCCGAGGTGGTGACCCTCTGCTGGCATTGGCAATCCTGTTTGATGGTGAAATACAGCATCACAGAGCGGTGCCGTGGTTTTTGTGTCCTAGGTCTTTGCCAACCTCTCCTGGGGCCACACGTAATAGCTCAGGAGGTGGCACCTGTCCATGGATGTAAGGTCCATGTTCCTAAGGTATTGCCTGGCTGTGATCTACACAAGAAGGCTAGTAATCCCCCTTTGTATTCTGGACTTCTCTGCAAAGCATTTCCTAGCAGCCCTGTGCTTGGAATGGCGGGAGATGATTTCCTGTACGAAGGCAGGCTTATTTTCTTAGGGCTGTGTTTAGGTGTTTGTGTGTAACCTTGTAGCCCCGCCCCACTGGGTCCTGTCCCCCCAAGTGTGGGTGCAGGTGGAGCTTGCTGCCTTTGTTGTCAGGATGATCTCGTTCCTTTCATCCCACGCTGCTCCTCATCTGGTTTCCATCACAAGACCCCCCCCCCCCCGCCAATAGAGTCACAGCTCACCATTCGCCCGGCCGGCTCCTGTCATTAACAGCCAGTCATTCTGGCGTGTTTGTGACTGAAATTAGCGTCTCCTTCCCACATCGTGTACATACTGCCCAGGAGGCTCTGGATGTAGTGGCTTCAGGTGGCCGCAGCTGCTTAATGGGATTTTCAACAGCAGCTTGGGTCCGAGTTGCCAAAGAATCCTCCTGACTGGAGTCTGTCCCATCAAATGTGGATCTTTCTCTCTGAGTTTGTTGTCTTTTTTGTAAGAAGCCAGCGTCTTCATGGATTACAGCTGAAGTATATTATTGCTCAAGCTGAAGTAGGTCATATTTTACAATGGAAAGAGCAGGATTTTAATTAACAATGACTGCAGGGCCAGGCTTTGAACTAATCTGTAGTAGACAGAATGTTGCGGGGGTGAAGCTGCGAGTAAAATTATAGATGTGTGTCTCTGCTTTGTTGTATGACAGCAGCATCACAGCCAAGCTCCTTGGGGTCAGAGCTGAGACCTGATGCAGACAAGAAATCTTACTTAATTTCAGGCCTTGATGCTCCAACAAGCGCCGGATAATGAATAATGAAGGTACCAGTATGATGGTGTTTCATGCATAACATTGCAGAAGCTCTGTATAAATGCAGGCTAGTGGGCACATTGGGTCATTGGGTGATACTATTGCCGCTAACTTCCTGGACGGACAGATGGACAGACGGACGGATGGACCATTTTGTTTTACAGAATAGCATTGATGAATTCCATGTTGCACTTAATAAATTTAATCTAACAGTAATGCAAAACTCTTTCTCAGAATACAAGTGTTCATTAGTTCAACAACAGTCGTGTTTAAACTCAAATAACACATGTAACAGCCGTATAAATGAGTACGTTGAAATGAATTAGTAGTGCTTGTTCCTCTTGAGGTTTTATCCAAAAGAGATGATTAGGTGGATGCAGACAGATGTCCCTGTTTTTCACAGATGGTAGCCAAGCTGGGTGTCTCTCCCAAAAGGCACCGGTGACACTCTCTCTTGCTCTACTGTGATCTCACATCAGATCTTGGTTCCCGTAATACCAGGATGGCTTCCATCTGTCCCACAAACAGCAGCATGACCATTACTCTGCTGCCATCCTTTCATGGGAGCTTCCTGTCTAAGACAGAGCAGGTGGAGCTGGGTGACCTTGGAACACATGGAAGCTGTGGAGAAGTCATCCTGTTTCTGGACTGCATCAGCAGTAAATTCAGGAGAGGAGTGTTAATGTCGGTGTTTTCTAGTGTAGGCAAAGTCACATTTGCTTTTGTGCCTCCTGTGAAGTAATGTGATTCCTGGAGTTATTATCCAAAGTCAGAGTCTCATTGCCAAGGCTACATCTGTAGATCATTAAGTTGTATGTAAATATCTCGCATTACCATGCTCTACTGTGAAGATGCTTTTAATGTGAAACAAGCAGACATACCTCCATAAGAACACCTTGTCTCGCTACTTGCTGTATCAGTTCAGCATCTATCATTCTTTGTCTGTCCTTCACCCCCCTGCCCCCCACCAGGGAGAAATTTGGAAGAATTGCTGCAGAGACTTCCAAGCCAATGCCAGACAATGTAGATAGTAAAGTAGTTAAAGACTTGCATAATAAAATTGCTGCTTGTGAAAAATGACGAATGCAACACTGGAGCTGTAGTGTTGCACCCTGATATTAGCAGTCTGCATGCTGTGTGGCTCCACTGTTTACACTCTTGCAGGGCCTCCATCAGACTGACCCAAGCAGGCAGATGTTCATAAAAGAGGATTTGAACATTTAACCTGAGCTGCAGAAGAAAAGCCTTTGTGGATGATATAAATTCTGCTGAAATACAGAAAATATTTAGGCAGTTGATTTTCTGTTAATGTCAGGAAGTTGCTGTAAATCAGCAATGGTGGCTTTCCTATCTGCCGTACATTTCCTCTGCTTTGAAGATTAGTGCTGTCATACTTATCCATGTGTTCCTTCATGCTTTCAGACCTCCTGCTAGTGAAGATGTCTCTTGGTCATTGTGCTCCCTGTAGAAATGAGACAAAAAGAAGAAAATCCCCTTCAGTCAACTGTACGTTTTAATCTAGCTACAGAAGTGGGTCAGTAATCAGAACCCAAACTGGGTCCAGTTGCCAGACAATGGTAAATAACAGACTGCTGTTCCAAAAACACAGAAATTCTGTGTGGAGTATAGATATACTACCGTTCAAATGTTTGGAGTCACTTACAAATTTCCTTGTTTTTAACAGAAAAGCAAGTTTTTTGTCCATTAAAGTAACATCAGATTGATAAGAAATATAGTTTAGACAGTCATTTACAACATTTACAATCAGAGCTGGAAACGGCTGTTTTTTAATGGAATATCTACATCATAGGTGTACAGAGGCCTGTTATCAGCAACAATAAGTCCTGTTTCCACTGGAATGTTGTCTTTGCCATTGCAAGTTTATAATTTTAAAAGGTTAATTGATCATTAGAAAACCCTTTTGCAGTTATGTTAGCAAGGTTTCCAAGGCGGTAATTGCTGCAAATGGAGGATTCTTTGACGAAAGCAAAATTTGAAGGACATAGTTATTATTTAAAGTAGACATCATTATTTCAAACTTTGCCATATTTTCTATTCAACCTCATTTCATTTATGTCGTCAGGGAAAACAAGGAAATTCCTAAGTGAGCCCAAACTTTTGAATGGTAGTGTATGATGTTTGCATTGATGTTTATATTTATTGATCTACACCATGCACTTATATATCCATACATGTATCCTTCCTATTTTGGTTCATTGCAGTATTTCCAGGGTGGGTGCATTCAGATTTTTTTTATTTCTAATTAAATTACGCTAATAATAATTATTATGAAATGCACATTGATTCAAACAGTGAATGAAACTTGAATGTAAAATGCTATTTTATGTGTGTAAAGGATTCATCCTGAAATGCATCTCTGAGTTTTGAATAGTCAGGACAGCAGCTCATCCTTGAGAACACAGCCTGCTGGGGTCCAGTTCAGATTGCAGTCCTTTGGTTGTTCACTTTTGACAGGAAAATCAATGGCTTTGTATGGTTTGTGAATGGTATGGAAATTCCTCCCCATGATCTCTTTCTTCGCAGTGATGATGGGTCTTTTGGCAGATCATGCATTTAGCATTTGACGTTGTGGGAAAACAAACGTCTTCTTTCTGCTCTGTGTGAGCACTGAAGTCATCTTTCCGCAGGTCGACTTGGTCCATTTATTCTGCACTTTCGTTCCAGTGCAGTATGAGCTACGCTGACCGAGGTGGCAAAAGTCATCGGCAAAAGTGAAGAACATTTATCGATCTCTCACTTGCCGTGCACCGCTGCCTGCTTTGCCCTCACATGACACGCTTGCTTTCTGATGTTCGGAGGCACACTCCAGTTGCTATGATACAGATCTCACAACAGTGGGAGACTGACTAGATAACGTCAATCAATTCTTGGTGTTTCAGACAGAATTTGGAAGGGCGATGAAAATGGAGGTAGTCTGAATGAATGCATTTAAAAATGCGACATTCTCTTTCTGTATGAGCCTTGTAGTCGATCTTTTTTGAACGTTGCGCTCTACAGATGAGTATGACTACTTATACGGTATTGGATATTGCTCTGAACCTGTAGGTCTAGGCAAGGCTACTGAATAGTAATTAAGTTTGAGTTTCTATTTGTCATGTATAATAAAAGGATGACTTTGATATGTAAAATTTAATATACTTAGAGACATGGAATTTAGTTAATACTGCAGCATTATTCTTCTCACTTTGCCATTGATTTATACTGGATTGAAAGAGGCTGTGAAAAATTGCAAAAATATGGCACAACAAAGCAGCCAACTTTTATTACTGAGAATCTGGGGCCCTCTTGCCCTTTGGGTGTGAGATTATTGAAGATCTGTTGCATGTCCTTTTGTTCGATGGATCTGATGTTCAGATTAGGAAAATCGAAAGGAGACTTTAAAGATGTCCATTCGAATGGTAGTCTTTGAGGACCTCTTCCGGATGACGGTCCCATTGCTTTGGTGCTGTTAACAGCTGTTACGTTTTGTCCAGTGTGTTTTTCACATCTGCCAAAGGAAAGGGGATCAGAATCCTAAGCAAATACCCTGAGAAAATTCCTTAAGTGGAATGAGAAATGGCTCATACTCTGGTATAGCTGCCATCCACACAGGTCTGCACACCTATAGTTTACCCACTCCATGACCTCCAACGCTAAGGGTGGCATTGATGCTGCTGAGCTCACAGTCACCATGATGCCTGTCAGATGGAGGTGGGGTGGGGGCATTTTTCTCCTGGTCCCACCCCTTCTTTTATCTCTGCAATGAGACCTAGATGAAAAGCCTGCTAAGGCCCCCCCTCACCCTGGACTCAGTGGGGATAGAGTGGGGATAAAAGCCTTCATGGCCAATTGCAAATCCATCCCACCCCTGCTGCTAGACTCTCCCCCTTCAGCCCCGCCGAGTGGCACTAGGCTCTGGGGGGTTTCCCTCTCTGACCCACAGGCCGCTTCATTCATTTAAGCCCTGCCGAGCCCCCCATGTGCGGGATAGGGCAGGGGGGGTCAAACTGGGGTGGTGACAAAGGCCGTGGCCCCTAACTTTCAATTAGTGCCCCCTTATTATGTTGGCCCTGCTTTTTAAGGGTGGGGGGGGGGGAGGCTGTGCAGCACAATGCTTCAATCAGTAACACATACAATTTCCCTGTTCTGCTGTATAAAGCAGCCAGGAGAGAGGGATTAGTTAAGAGAACCATTGATGTCTTTGATTGACTTAATCTTTCTTCAGGGAAAGGAAGTTTGGTGCTGTTCTCCATACTGCCAGCATGACCTGACCTTTGCAATGCCACCCCCCAGCAAAGAAAAAAAACTGATGCCTACTTTTCCTCCTCAGTCCCAGGAGGAAACAGCCATGTCTTTTATAATACGTGTTTGTTTTGGGTGTCATGGGTTGGGAAATTGGGGGTCGTCCCTATGAATGTAGCTCCCAAGCGGAATTGTTTCCAGAATGTCAGAAAAGAGAATGTTGGTCAGTTAGAGAGTTGTGGCATACCTGGAAAAGAGTCAATGTCTCAGACCTGGTTAAGGTCTCATGTCTGATGAGTTATAGGACAGACAACTTTTGGCTTTCACTGTTCTGGGTGGACTGTGTGAGTGCGTGTTTATGTGGTGCAGTTACAGTGTCAGTAGGCTCAGCCATGTCAGCTACATGACACCTTAGATTTATTTTCTTTTTCCTTTCCCATAATTCCTCAGTGCCAGCGTAGTCCACCTTAAAGTATCACATTATCCTTCCATAGCCAAGCCACTTGGACGTTTTGCCCAATGAGGTTCAGACATCTCTGTATGGTATGATTTTTCAGGTGTTCCTTTTGGTGAAGATCTGACTGAGAAGTGAAGGTTCAATGCATTTCAGTGTGATTGTGTCCATCCCACTCCAAAACAGCAGTGCCTGTGACTGTACAGCACACCATGTTATCTAGGGAAGTCATGTGACAGGAGGTAAACCAGGAACATTCTGTTTTGTTCTTTCTCTATGCGACACTCAAGTTTTCGCTTTGAAGAAGTTTGAATCAGAAATTTCTCTGACTATTGACATACAGTAATAAGAACAGCCAATGATATGAGTCTTATAAATGGATTCTTCTCAAAAAGGTTGAATTTTGCCATCCATCCATCCATCTTCTGTCTTCTGAACCAATGCAGGGTGACACGGGGGATGGGGTCTGTGAATCGTTTTTGTATGTTGCCAGTATTTCCTGAGCCTTGGGAAGAAAGGCCCTTAATAATGATTGGTTTATTTCTTGAGTTAATTATTCACCTGGTATTTGCAGTAATATTTTCCACTCACAGTGGATCACTATAAACAAGCCTGTTGTTTTGCAGTAATAAGGGAAAGTATTTGTAATTTAACCCCCACAGACTGGCTACACACAGATCCCAAGGGTCTGTCTTCAGAAGTCAAATCATTTATTATTGATATAATTGTTAACAGTAACAGTTGTGATGGCAGGGGCACTAACAATATGGCAGTTTGGGCGGTGTGCTTCTGGGGTATAAATACTGCTTGTCTTCATCTTTCCACATTAGACATCCTCTGTGCTTTCTGATATCCCAGGTAGCCAATCGCTAGATATTCCTGACCATTCATTAGAAATGTTTATCATTGCACTGACCAAATGCATTATTCTTTTAAGTATTCATTTTTATTCAGGGATTTTTGGTATTGCCGGTTTTGTTTGGCATAGCATGTGAATATCCTTTTGATTATTCATAGGCAGCGAGACCCATGCAATTAAGCTTGCTAGTGGCTTCACAGTCACTGTGTCACTTTAAGAAACATACAACTGCTTCTCAAATATGAATCTTGCAGTTTGTTTCTGTGCAGCTACTCTCCTGGTTGGTTGTTCTGCGTTTGTTCATTTTGTTTGTTTAATATATGTTTTATTGGACCGGCATCGCTCAATGGTTAGGCAGTGTCACCTCCAGGGTTGGGGGTTCAAATCCTACCTCCACTCTGTTTGTTTGTTTGTTTGTGTGTGTGTGTGTGTGTGTGTGTGTGTGTGTGTGTGTGTGTGTGTGCGTGCGTGCGTGCGCTCTGCAATGGGTTGGTACCCCATCCAGGGTGTACCCCCACTCTGTGCCATAGGCTCAAGGCCCCACACAATGGTGAATATGGATAAAGCAGTTTGGGAAATGGATTCATAAATTTATTAATATGTTTTATTGGATGTGTTTAAACTGTGTATTTTGTTAACTTTTTTTAAGACATGGAGCACAAAATTATTTTTTGGGATGTTCATAATTGTTTTTAAAAAATTATTGTATGAAATATTTACCCTACTTTGCAATTAAAGACCTAATATTAAGATAACTGTTTTAATGGAGCTGCTAATTATATTCTGTTCCTTTTTATATGTCCTATATTTAAACTGCTAGTTATCCACAATTCTTAATGGCTGCTGGAGCAGAATGTAGACGCTATGATGAGATCTCAGTTTTAGGGAAACAACATTTTCTTTGGTGTCCAGTCATTTCCATGGCTCCTCCCTTCCTCTGTCCTGCTGTCTGTGTCTGCTGTGCTCTCTAATCTTTGTGTCCAGACTGTCTAATCACATTATGGATGTCACAATTTAGATCTGCTTGCATTCTCTGCATTTTTGCTTGTCTTTTTTTTTTTAAACTTTCTCACTGTCTTCAGTGTTAGTCCTGTCCTGATAGCAAACACCTCCCTCTTTTCTATAAGGCCAGTTCTTCACTTTCACTGACTAATGTGTTCGCTCTGTGCTTTCCCAGGTTTACATTTGCAGGGCAAGCGTTCCAGTGACACAGATGTTTCCAGGCTCAGAAAAGAGGTGAGTGTTTTACTGCTTGCTCATGTCCTTTTGGCTACATAGTGTTAATTTACTGTGCTCAGAGGAGGACAGGCCCACACAACATTCTGGTCCATCTGTTCATTCCTCTTCAGAGAAGGACAGGTCCACACAACATGCTGGTCCATCTATTCATTCATCTTCAGAGGAGGACAGGTCCACACAACATTCTGGTCCGTCTATACATTTCTCTTCCATGGAGGACAGGTCCACACAACATTCTGGTCCGTCTATTCATTCCTCTTCCATGGAGGACAGGTCCACACAACATTCTGGTCCGTCTATTCATTCCTCTTCAGAGAAAGACAGGTCCACACAACATTCTGGTCCGTCTATTCATTCCTCTTCCATGGAGGACAGGTCCACACAACATTCTGGTCCGTCTATTCATTCCTCTTCAGAGAAAGACAGGTCCACACAACATTCTGGTCCGTCTGTTCATTCCTCTTCAGAGGAGGACAGTTATGCTGGTTCTTCCCATTATTATTTTTCTGCCTTAACGCCAAAACTGTAAGACCTAGAAACACCAAATTTGGTGAGAAGGTGCAGTTTTACAACTACTACTCAGGCCCCACAGCATTTTATGTATTTGTCTATATACAGTATATTGTCCCGTGAGACCTGCAGTCAAAATTCTTTTTTTTTTTTTAAATTATGTTGTTTTGCATTACTTGCTAAACCTGCTTGGGTATACTAGTCCTAGGTTTTTCAACCATTCTGTACAAATGGAGTATTGCTGGAATCCATAGACTTAGCTAATTGAAAGCTGTCCCTAAAATCCTATGTTTGCCAATACTGTACCTACTTCACACACTCTTTTGAATAAACAGCTATAACTCAGGGAAGCTTCAACCAAAATGCACCACATTTGACACACCCATCCAGGACGTCATGCGGATATGTAACAAAGCTGACACCGATTCATCAATAGGGGGAGCTACAATAAGTGTAAAACTATCAGAAAAACTGCTTGACCACTCTATGTGGTACCATCTACTTCAAGCCCTGGAGCTACTGTATATCTTCAATACTTTGATATGTAATATAATAATCTGCCACAATCACGATGCAGTATTTGTAAATTAACTATCCAGACAAGCCTGTAAATCCCAGACTTCAACTCAATTTGAACTATCCTGCAATACTGCCTTCCTTTCATATCACCAGGCTTCAAAAGCACATCCTCATAGAAGTGCAGAGCTCTGTTAAGGAAACAGATGGTTTCTGCTTGTTGTACAAAACAGCTCATTGCTCAGATGACGACCCCACAAGCTGTCTCACTCTCTCCGGTGAGCATGTCTTTCCTTATCAGCCAGCACTGATCCAGCATGCCACTGATGATGCAATGGTGAGCCTCGCAGATCCAAGCAGCTGGCTGTGAAGAGGCTTAAGCAGAGATGTATTTGGACTGAAAATGAATAGCTTGAATGGTTAGATGTGAACTTCTCTGGGGGGTATCGTGGGAGGCCAGTCGCCCTCTGACCAGAAGCCGTTGTCAGTGAGGGCTTCTTAGAGCTCTGCATTCCCCAGACTTTACACCACCTCTACAGGCTGTTTTTCATAACAGCCCATCGATTGCTAAGGCACACGTCTTCACCCTGTTACCATGGCCAGTCCTAACGTCCTGTTGGGTTCCCATGTGACGGTGACTCAGAGCACAGCAGCATTTACATAGTAAAGGGTCTGCTAATTATAAATTATAAACTAATGAAACTTTACATTGAGCCTCTCCTCCCTGTCCTAACCTCTGAAGAAATTTGCATTACAATATCATCAATCTAATCAAGGAAACTGTTTCATTAAAGGACACTTTTAAAAGCTTGCACAAATGAGAAATATCCTCATGTGAGCCACCGAGAGAGTTTACTGGAGTTACTTCTGGTAGAACAGCTGCCTTGTGTAGCGAGGGTTAACATCTCATCTCACAGGCAGGACATTCTGAGCTGTAAGACAGGGCAGCCATTTTGGTAGAACTGAGAAACCAGAGCCCACCTTCCTTATTTGTCTTTCCAGATCCATATTCCCCCCTGCTGCCGCAGCACTGACCCCTCCCTGCGTCTGGCTGCTCTGGGTGTGCAGTTCACCTCTTTTATGCGGCTGTGAAGATTTGTGAAGGCTCGCATCACGAGTAGATTCATTGTCTTTCACACCAGTACTTCAAACGCTTGGCAGGGCAGCGGACCAACAGCAGTCCCTGGAGGAGTCAGGGAAGGGCAGAGCTGGAAAGTCAGGCAGCTGTAGGGGCCTTTCGGAGACAGCCTCCCTGGAAAGTATTATCAAGCACCCCTCCTGGAAATAGGAGCCTTCCCCTTTAAGGTTTACAGTTTCTGTTTTACTCTTTGCAGTTCATAGCCTCTCGCCACTTGATGATTTAGGTTTTCAAAGTTTAGCCAAAGGTTGTTTACTTATTTTCAGCCTCAGAGTGTATTTTTTTCCCTTTTCTTTCTTCTCTGGAAGAGCCTCGCCTTTTCTTCAGTCCCGTGCTGCTTCTTTCCCTTGATGTTCGGTAGCCATGGGGAGAACTGAAAGGAGATTGACAACCATGTGCTGAACTTTGGCCATTTCCTCACCAGGAAAAAAAATAACATCCTGGCCTGCAAGAGACAAACACCCATCTGTCAATAAAAAACAAAACATTCTGACAGAGCAGCACATTCTTGGAGGTGCACTGAAAAAAGATTTCTTTTTAATCTTGGCTTCTCTCGTTACCCTGCTATAAATGGTTCATAACCATACCTGGAGATGTCATGGAGGTTTTGGTTCTACAGCCACATGATGCTAGATCACTTAAGAAATAGGTGAATAGTGCTTTAATAATACTGGGGCGCTTCGGCCTTTGTTAATCACAAGGTCTCCATTGGCTGTATCCCTTCACTTAGCTTAGTGGGTTGAACCAGGCCATCAGTTCCATTCCCTACTCACTTGCCGGCTGAGTGCAGCCAGGTATTCAGATGCATGCACCTGAATCCTTAATCCAGTGGAGGTGTGTCCCCAGCACACCATTGCGGATAGTCTATCCAGGCAGTCTATCCCGACAGAGCCAGCACAGGTTGTTAAGAAGGTGGCTAACTTAGAGGAAGAGGCTGCTGGTGGGCTAATGCACTGTGTTGACTTCCTGCAGGTGCTGTGGTCTCCAGCTCACCTTTGGCCCTTCCCAGGTCCAGGTTTGTCCAATACCTGCCCCCTGCTGGCCCAGAAAAGACATTGGACAGAATCAGCATCCTCAAGGGGGACACAGATTCCTAACAGTATCTTCTAAAACACCCTAAAGAGCAACAAACACTCTCACATTATTATTTTTATTATTATTTAGTAAAAATATAATACAATCTGACAGTTAATAGGTGGCTTTTTTATGGACATTCATTTAAAAGATGAGGGACACAATTCTATTTCTTCCATTGAACTGTGACTTTATTTGGATCTGTTACTCCTGTGTATGTTCCTAAAAATGTTATTTTTTGAATATGCTCTCTGTAGGTAGCTATGTATTTGCTCCCAGCACAGTCAGCGGTTGCTAATGTGCAATGTTTTAAAGCTGGTGTTTGAGTTTGAAATAAAAGATTAAAGGCACACTGTTTTCCCAAGCATCACTATCCTGTTCAGCTCTCTGTGTCACATAGCTGCTCCTTGTTGGTCTGTAGTGAATGAGCCACCAGACCAGCCAGCCTTGATATAACTGGGATGGAGGTGTGATTGAGGACAGGACAGGAGGCAACACTTTCTGACTGCGTGAGTCTCTGTCCTCTGGGCCTTTATCAGACATTTGGAAATATCAACCTAATTCATATGTGAATGTGTGTAATACATTAGAACTGAGGCATACATTTTGAACCACTGCTGTGAACACACCCACATAAATAAATGTACTGACATGTCAATGGCTTGCCTCTAAGAGAACTCAAAGCTTGAACATACTGTACTTCACATTTCATGTCACTGAGTTGCACATAAAATGACAAAGCGCTTGATTGTTGGATGCATCTTCAGAACATGTTGAGGTGGTGCTCATGTTAAGGTTGCTATTTTGTTAGTTGAGGAGTGAGCAGTACCAAGGGCCTGGGTGTTTGCTTTCCCTAGGTGGCCGCTTGGCAGTGCCTGTGTTTGTAGTGCCAGCTCTGGGGTGTGGGGGCTGTTTGTACAGACTGTCGTGGTTTTCTAATCATTCATGCTACTACCAACAATAAGCCATGAGCCGCACCATCTGGTATCAGAAATCCACACAGTCCAAGGCAAGGTAAGGAAATATAGGTTATGCTTTTGAGTCACATAACAAGGTTGTTAACTGGAAACTGCTTGTTAGTAAGGTTATTAGCCATTGTTATGGTAATAGCTACTGCTAGCCCTAATATAGGAAAATAAAGGCATGAATTGACTCTGGTTATTGATGGTCTTCTCTTGATACTTTTCACACCTGTGTAAGATGATCTCTCCTGCTCAGCCATCCTGACATTCAAACCTTATAGTTTAGCCAATTTTAACAAATACAGAACATACAAATGTAATTATCAAATTCTGGTTGTGATGGCAAGACCCAACCCTACACATCTTTCACTCCTATATTCAACCATATTTTTTCATGAAAACGTTTGATTTCCAATGCTACTTATTAAATTAACTGAGAGTGATGTCCTTAATGCCCAAAACTGAGTTTCTGAATTGAACAAAGAGTGAAAACAGTCATAAGTGCTTAAGACAGCACTGAATGGTTTGTGTTTGCTGGGGTAGTTCATCAAAAGGGAAGTCCAGTCAAGCTTGATGGTGAACAGAAGCAACATCCTATTAGAAACATCTTTACCTCAACATGTGGTTTGAAGAACCAGCGACTAACGCTCAATTTTAAATAGCTGGGGGAACAAAAAATCTTTTAACCTGAGGACGCATATTTTCTTAGGTAGCGTCTCTCCAGTAGTCAAGCCTTGTCTGCCGACCTGCTTGCAGCAGGCCAGTTGTACTCCGACACTGTGAGATTGGGGCAGTTAGTTGGTGGATGGATAAGCGTACAACAAGGTAATTAGGCCTCGTCTCTTTAGCAGAACTCTTCAATATCACCCTAGCACCAGCCACACACCCTCAGTCCACAGCCCATCATGATGCTGTAGGAAGATCTCTGGGAGATCAGACCCATGGCAATATGCTTTTCAAAGGCTCCGCTTTCAAAGCCTGCCTTCATTCCAGGTCAGGGTGGGGGGGAGGTGCAAGCCTTGGATAACCGACAGTCCCTTTTAAGGGGTCTAAAATGGTCAGCCATGTTTCTGTCAGCAGCCTTGGATAGAACGCTCCTCACAGTCAGACAGATGGAGGTGGTCGCCACTGTCCATTTGTCTTCTCAGAGAGACAGCAGAAAGAGGGCACTTGTGCCACATCCAAACCTTTACATAAATGCTTTTTTTCAGATGGGGGTTGCAGATGATCAGAGAAGCACTTGGCTCGCATCCACAACCTGCTTGCCCCCCGAGGTTGTCACCTAGCCAGTCTAACCTAGCCGGAGCAGCTGTTAATCGGATCCACATCTGTGTGGCAGGATGCAAGGGCCAGTTGAGCGTGACATACACCACTCTCCTCTCCACAACGATGAGAAGTGAAGCTGGCGAGAGACAGTCTGTTTGTCAGCCGCAGCTTCCAGATTCTCTGCCACACAACGGATGTATCAATGAGTCAGTTGGTGGTTTTTCCGGGTAACCAGAAGCTGTTCAGTAGTACATTAGCATCTCAGTGCAGTGACTTTATGGATGCTGGACATTGCTGGCCTGTCCCTCATGGGAACTTTGGGTGTTGGTACATGGGAAAAATATGGGAAATAGGGCGGCAATGCATGCTGGTCTGCAGGGATGGAGAGGTTACATTGGGCTTGAACAGGGACTCATGGGAAATGGGTTGGCAGTCAAAGTCAAGTATTTGTCAGCAAATCTCTCAGAGAATTAATAGATTTAAGTCTTTTGGACTAAGTAGCTACAAGCTTTTTATACTATTCAAGAATGACTTTTGCCTATTTTTATGGCAGAATTTCTCGAGGGGGTTGGGTGGATGTTGTTGGTTCACCACAATTTTCAAAGAATGGCACAGACTGTAAGGCCATTGAGGAATATTCACCTTTTTGTTTTTTAACCTTTCCCCTGTTACTTTGGCCTTGTGCTTAAACATCAGCGTCCTGCTGAAAGGTGGAGTTTTTCCCAAGCTTTACTTTTTTATAGATGGAAATAGGTTTTCTTCTACGATCTCCTTGTATTGAGCTCCATCTATTCTCCCTTCAATTTTGGCCACAGCCCAGTTCCTGAAGATTAAATACATCCACTCTGTATGATGGTGTCACCAGTGTATTTCACCGTATGGATGGTGTTAACTGAGGCATGGGCTTTGTTAGGTTTGGGCCACACATAGCACTTGGAATTGTGGCCAAATATCTCCATCTTGGTCTCATTAGACCACCATACCTTGTCCTTTATATTAGCTTGGTCAATAGTACCTTCTGCCAAACTGCAGACGTGCTTTCATATTGCCCTTCTTGGTTAATGGCTTCTATCAAGTCGCCCTCACATACAGGCCAGCATTGTGCTCAGCTCTTGAAATGGTTGACTGTTGCACCTTCACTCCACTTTCAGCCACTGAACTCTGTAGCTCCTTCAGAGTGACTGTTGATCTCATTTTTGTGTGGTCACTGAGCTATGAGGGGCAGCCTGGTCCAGGCGGTGCCTGGGGAGTGTAGTATAGATTCCACTTTTTCACTATTAATTCAATATTGTTTACTGGGATGTCCAACCTCTTGGATATTTTTGTACCCCATTTTTAATTTGACATCTGATTATCCCTAACTTCCTTAGAATGCTGTTTAGTCTTTATTTTTATAACTTTCCTTCAAACTGATAATGTATGTGTATATGTATAGGCCTATATATATAGGTTTTGACATTTTTTTTTTATTTAGCAGTAGTACTCTAATGAGTACCTGCATAAACAGACTTTGTCCTCAGACAAATTAAAAGTCTTTTTCACTTCTATCATGTAAAACTGGTATGCATTTGTGCAGTGTTGACAAATACCCGGTGCATTATTTTTTTGCTATACTTGCAGACCACTTTTGTCAGTCTCTGCATATATATATATATATATATATATATATATATATATAAATAATGTGCACACATACACTGAATGCATGAAAGCAGACAGTTCTGAGGTGAAAGGGTTTACCTGCATTAGCCTCTTCTTATTCTCATACCCTGTCTGGTTTCCCATAGATGGTGTTGCTCAGATTTAGGTAAAACAGTGTTTTGTTCACCTGATAATAATAGGTTGGTGTAAAAAGCAAGATGAGATGAAAACATACTCATGTCACATTCTCAGAAATGCAGGAAAAGTAAACTGACTGAAAAAGCCTTGCTTGGTGGAAAATTAGGTTCTCTATCCTAATTCATACTTAACCTTTCCATGCTCCAGTTGAGCTTGCAGACCTTTGTATTCAGACAACATTTATCCGTGTCTGTATATGTTCACAGTCGGCAGTGATGATATACCACCAGACCAGCAGATGGCACATGTTCTCCCCGTGGAATGAATGAAACTTTAAGCAAAAGTGGAAGCTTTTTTGTATACCAGAATGTGTCCTTTTACTCCTTCAAATTCGAGTTGCAAATGTACAACCGCCTTACCTCTTCACACAGCAGCTTGTCAAAGGTGTCTGTGATTAAAATACTCTCCTTGTCTACACTCTTCATCTACTCCTTCATCATCAATATTTGACCTTTAAAACCCGCTGCCATCTACTGGAAATTCCAAGCAGTACACAAATTTATTCCTTGCACACATGCAGTCAATGTGAACCGACGCCTGAAATATCCTTTAGATGCAAAATCTGGCCTGCACGCACACAGTGCACACGAACACCCCTGAAGATGAAATTTACGTTGCTCACACTGTCCGTGGCCCATAACAGAGCACGGAAAAGTGAAGTATGAATGGGCCTTTACAGCTGGCTTCTGTGCTCCCTTTACAGTTGGGTTCTGTATCCCTCTTACAGTCTGTTTTTGTATCCCACTTAGAGTTAGATTTTGTATACCCATTACAGTTAGGTTCTGTATCCTCTTTACGGTTGAGTTCTGTATCCCTCTTACAGTCAGGTTCCGTAATAATAATAATGCTATATTATGAAAAAAGTTAGGAATTCTTCACAAGTAATAATGCTAGAAGCCACTGTTGTTCGAACAGGATTAACAAGGTAGTTAATAGCTTTGAACAAATGCCTAGGATTATGCCCATTAGCAATAATAAGTTGTGAGAAATATTCAGCCCTGGCAGTCATAACAGCTGTATTGTAAGAATAGAGAAGGTCCTCTAAGTATCAGTCAGTTTAGTAGTTTTCCAAGCTCTTTCAGATCTTCTAAATTTTCTCCTCAGCACACAGATCTCTTCACTAATCCAAGGGGAACTCATACAGTTAGGTTCTGTATCCCCCTTACATTTAGGTTTTGTATCCTCTTTACAGTTGGGTTCTGTATCTCCCTTACAGTCAGATTTTGTATACCCATTACAGTCTGGTTCTGTATCTTCTTTACAGTTGGGTTGTGTATCCTCATTACAGATGGGTCCTGCATCCCTCTTAAAGTCAGGTTATATATCCCCCTTGCAGTCAAATTTTGTATACCTGTTACAGTTAGGTTTGTATCCCCCTTGTAGTTCGTTTCTGTATCCCCATTACAGTCAGGTTCTGTATCCCCATTACAGTCAAGTTCTGTATCCCTTTTTGTTGTGGTTTCCTTGTTTGGTGCTGAAAGGTGTTTGAGTCATGTGAGCAAAATCTCCTTAACTATCTCTTCATGTCTAACAAAACGGATGGTGAATTGGCATGCTGATGCCCTGGAGGTGTAAACAGGAGAGAGACGGCATGATGGAGTATTCAGCTACAAGCAGATGTGTGCCACTCCTCTGAATTTTTATGAGGAGTGGGAAGCTGGAAGCAGTGATTTCATTTTTCCACACCTGTGCTCTGTGACAACCTGTAATAAGAAAGACCAAGTTTCACTACACTGACTAATTTTTCTATGTAAAATAGGAAATGTTAGTTTGTAGACATTTTAATGAAGTATACATAGAAAATTAGTATATTTTCCCCTTTTGCACCTTGATCTTGCACTGGATATGCAGTGATAGATTATGGATGCATGTGGTTTTCGTATATTTTTAAACCACTAGTCTTTGGCCAATCAGATGTTTTTAAGCACTGTTTGACAGCTCTGATTGCACACTTATTTGCCCCTTAATGGTTTGATCTTTCTTATTTCTTGATCTCAGTTGCTTTTAAATTGCATGAATATAATTACCCTGAGCAGGATAAAGTTAGGAGATATATGGATGGATGGATTAATGGATGTTTATGTACTTTATGTACTTTACAGTATTTATATATACTGTTTATGTCTTTTATACATTTTGACTTTTGGTGCATTGTTGGAAACAACTTAGCGTGAAACTATAATTAAAGTTCTAAAACTGCTTTTCATACCTATGGCAACATCATTAAGGAGAAAATATTTGTAGACAAAGTTGGACATATCCCTGTCTCTAATGGGCAGCACTTCCTGTATTTTCTTTTTTTTTTGGAAGCTGAACTGCATCGCCTGTTAATTACTGATGGGGGAGGTAGCTGAAGAAGGCTGCAGTGTTTTTCTGCAGCTGTGGGAGAGGAGGCATCCTGGCTGGCCGCCAGTCCAAGTTCAAGTGGCCGCACTGTGTCAAGTTGACACTTTGCTCTTCTGAAGCCTGGCTGAAAAAGCACCTATGTACAGCATGTTTTTTTTTTTTTTTTTTTACCCAGCGAGGGAGCAGCATTCTTTTGTGAGCTCATGCAAATGTTTTCCCCCAGAGTGAAATTAATTATGCACCGTACCGCCATGGGGAGCAGATTCCTACAGATAGAGGCTGTCTTTTTGCCTTAATGTGGATCTAGACGTGCACATGACTGCCCTGCTATCTCAGGGTAGGGCTGGGTCTTTCCAGAGAGACCAGCATGCTTCAAAGTCTGAAGAATATCACTCCATTGAGCAGCTGAGACAGGGTGCTTAACCCAGACTGTTCTCTTGACGTTTACGTTTATTTGTTTGACCGACCCATTTCTGTAGTGACTTGCATCTTTCGATCAAATATCCTGCATATTGATACTAGTAGGTGTGTGCCTAGGTAAAAGCATTCACTAAGGCAGAATATAATGATTGGAGAATGTTCTGTAGCAGCGTTACGAGGGATGCCCAGTTGTTCCTCTTTCCGGCATGATATGGTCACTGTTCTCCCCCATAAGAGGGAGGTGTCTTCAGGATAGCTTTCCCATTATCCACACGACAATGATGGACACCTAACTGTGTTGCATGTGGATGCCAGAGTGACCTGTCCGTCATCACCACAAGGTCAGTAGTCAAGCTTAGGGTTTGTCACTGTTACAACACCTGCAGAGTGGCAGGTACAAAGCCATCGCTGAGGCAGCCTAGGGTTTCTGGTTGTGGACAGTGGCAGCAGTGACACACACACAGTGTTCCTTACATTTAACTCTTATAAATTGCTGGTTATTTAGCACAGACATCCTTAAAGACTGCATACTGTACTCTCCACGATGCCAGCTGACTCTGAACCCCCTTGTTTCTGGTTCCCCCAGGCTGCTGGAGGTGGTGCTAGGCAGCTGGTGATGGGGCTGCTGTCTCCAGGAAGAGTCTCAGTGCCCATCATGGGGTCTGGAAGGAGAGGGAGGGAGGAAGAGAGCAAGCCTCTTTGTGTCACCTGAGGGAACAAGTAACAAGAAGATACGCCTCCACCCTTAACCCAACCGAATCTCCAGCTCCACCATGGAGCCTCATTCTGCAGCTCCGAAGTCCCGACAGCTGTTTTCCACAGCTGTAGACAATGCTCCACATTGACTTTCCCTTCACAAAGAGCCTCTTATTTTTACTGAGGCCTGGAGGACAGCCCACAGGCTGGAGGCATCTAGAGGCTGCTGCAAATCAAGAAAGACCATATCGGCCATCCCTCTGGAGGGCCATTAAAGGATCAACCAGGTTCTAACACTAGAACGTATTTCAGAGTAAGCAACAAAGGGCTCGCTAAATAAAAACAGAAAGACAAAAACAAGGATGAAATCTGATATGGGAAGAAACAGGTTTGTGTCACGGAGGTGAAGTTCAACATGGCACACATCAATCAGTATGTGAGGATTCACAGCTGGTCAAATTAACTAAAGTTAGTTAAAATTAGAGTGACGATGACTTACAACCGTTATAGTGAAAAATAGTTTAATACACAATATAATAAAAAATGTACACAGCCAAATGAACAAAAGATTCAGGTGGATGCAATCATTTGTTAAGAAGTCATATTAATACTGAATATTTTGACAAATTAAAAAGCCCTGCAGCAGCAACCTCCCAAAGTAATGCCAACAATGATCAAATAAAATTGTCCTGTGCAATCAGATGCTCACTTGTATTTGACATTGCTTGAAAAAACATTTTCCAATTTTCTGCACAAAGCATATTCATACATGGACACATAAACATTTTATGAATGGAATCAGTGTTGCTCAAGGACGGACCTGATATTGCAATGTGAGTGTTCTTTATTTCCTTTGATGCTGTACGCTGCACTGCACGGCAGCCATGCCACACGCAGTTGCATGCAAAGTCCAGTGCAAGTAGAGCCAGCTGGCCAGTGTAGCTAACAGGAACACTGGTTTCCCCGCCACTCCGTAACAAGCTGTTACATATTTAAGAACCAGTTGGCATAGTCACAGGTGGAACAGCATGGAGAGGAATTATGCAAGCGCCAGTGAGCTACATTTTGCCAGGAAGAGGCAGGAGAGCAGTGTGAAAACCTCATACACGAAGCTTTCTAATATCCTCGCACACCTGTAGCTCAGAGAAGGTCAACCCTGTTTTCTCCCAAAGATTAGCTGCAGGTTTCAGTATACAATGCTCCCCCAGCAAAGCACTCCCCGCTGCCTGCATCCCTCACCTCACGACCCGAAGGGCTGCCCCCTGGGGGCTCTGCTTTGATTTGCATTTTGTTTTGCTAGCTGGACTCACAAATTGTTCACCTGAGAAATGAAGCATGTGCATATATATATATAAATATGTGCATATGTGAATTGTGTCTGACTCTAGTCACACTGTTCCTAGGAATGAGAAACTCAGAGTAAATTTGATTTGTTAATTAGATAACTAAGCAAAACAATATACATTGTTTAAGGCTCTTATTTGCCTGTCTAATTGAAATGCTTTTCAACAGACTCTCTGCTTTGTGATGTAAATCACGCTAAGTGTCTGTCTCAAATACAATTAGTCAGTGGGACCGTATAATTTAAAGGCAAAATATCTGTTTTGGAGTGAGAACAAACTTTATTTTAAAAATTAAATGGAATATTTTAATTCACACTTATTGAACTGATAAAGTGACCACTTTGTACACCTATAACACTGGGTGTCTCTAAGAGCCTTAAGATAGGTGAATTATAAAAGTGGACTCATTGGGTCTTTGTATTGATCTGTGTACGATAGCCAGCCTTGCACTCAGGTACATGTGTCCTAGTTGTTCCTGTTCACCACAGGAAGCCCTTAATTGCATCCGTGTTTTTCCTGTTATCAGGAAAATTACCCTCCGTCTGAGGTAATAGGTCAATGATTGCTTTTTTATGTTGATGGATACCGACAGCAAAATGCAGTACGGTAAAATTTGTGTGATTTCAAGCACACTGTGTATTCCTGTGATCATTTTCCCTTCAGGGACACTTTGTAAGACTTTGTGAAGTAACATTTTGAATCATTGGCTTACTGACACTGGTTGTCATTGTGACTCAATGTGACAGGTTACTCCAAAAATGCTGTCACGGTTCATATCACCTGATATCACACCACAGCTGTGTCTACAAAAACATCTCCCAGGTTAAGAGCTGCATCAATGGAATATTCTTGTGTTTGCTTTGATTTCTTATTAACTACCACAATAGAAAGATAGGATGAATATTTTATTAAGATATTAGTTTTGTGGCAAAGAAAATATTTTATTCATCTTAATCCCCCAAAACATAGGTTTAATCTTGACCTTATTAAAAACAATTCCAGTTGAATTTGTATCTTTAAAGGAAGAGGAAAAGTTAATATTTCTTTTTATCCCATGTGATATATGCTTTCATTTAATATTTTTATTTTAAAAGTATATACAGCCTTACTTCTGCAGTTCGCATATGGAATATTTAGTGTCTTGTGGAAGTTTTTTTAATTCCTGAAACAGTTGTCTTTTCAAATATATACTTTTATGCCAAAGTTCATAATGGCAAAAGTTTAATTTAGGTATAAAAATGGAGAATGAAACTATGATTAAATGAGTTTATGAATGACTTGTCCATCTGTCACAAGTTAGAGGAAATGAAGAGTAAATGCATGAAACTAAGGAGATTGACTGATGTTTGTCTCTCTGGCATGCTGATTTTACAGTGCATATTAACACTCAGCAATGTGTCAACAGGAAGGGGTACTGGATAATTACAACGAACCTCTGAGACTTCTGGGAAAAGCCTTTTGATCTTCTGACTGTTGGAAGCATCTAATAGAAAGAGCAGGAATTAAGAATGCATGAATAGCTGATAAATGGGCAGGGTGCAAGTAAAGGGTTAACAAACAGATTTCAGGCTACAGATCCCTTAGGAGATTAAAAGGAAATCCTCCCACCAAAGTCTTCAGAGAAAAAAAACAATCGACAGTTCCTGAGACATGAAAGAGGACTGTCAGAAGTGGAAAACATGGTAATCTAAATTGAAGAGGATGGGGTGGCTGGTTGGTTAGTATCATTTAACTAGCTCTTTAAACAGTTAAGCCTTAGAGGAATCCTTTTGCTACTCTTCATTTCACAGGGGTCTGGGGGGGTGACCCCCACTTGTCACCAGTTTAATGCAGATGTTGCATATGTGATCTCTCCGAGAACTGTTGCAGGACCCGCAATGAGGTTGGTGATGCTGGCACCGTTTGATTTGGGCATTCAAGTGGCTGGGAGAAGCCAAGGCAAGGAGTGGTATCCATGATGCCTCTTATTGTAACTTAATTTTCACTTCTGCTTAAAATTGCAGGATGTGAGTTGACTGCTGCCACACCTTTTTGCATTACCAAGCAAGCGTTGCTTGTTAGCAGCAAATGCAGACCTTCGTGGAACTGAGGAGAGACTGGCGGTGGATGAATGAATGAAGTGGCATAGGGAGCCTCAGAAATACTACAGTGTACCCATGCTAAAGCACCGCATATTCTCACCAGGGTGATGTTAGTTTCCGAATTTACAGAAATTTCTTAGCATAGCTGTTGCCAGGGCAGCACAACATATGTGCCCCATAGTAAAGATGGTGTTTTTTGATGTGGTTAAATGATCCTGTGTTGAACTTTTGTCAGTTTATGTCTATTTCCCATCACATCAATTGACTGGAATTTGCCCAGGTCTGTGTTAGTCCTTTAGCCTAAGGAGCTGAAGCTAGTGAGCAAAACATCAAAGTCATAGTTTCTCCCCCATACAACTTTCCATGCCTGAATTTTAAACTTCATCTGAAGTATCCATTGTATGGCTACTTACATTGTCTAAGGATAGTGTATGGGCCCCTCCACAAACTTTCACAGTGCTACCTCACCTTAACCATTAGGCTCCTCTTGCCTGTAATATCAGACTGACAGCAGGACAGCACCCCGGGATTTGAACGCAGGGCCCCATTTAAAAAGAAGGCACCTTGACCCATCTTCAGTCAATATCCACCATAGGCGAAAAGCTATGCCCCTGTGTCAGGCTCTGCTGCCACAGCTGCTGTGACCTGGTGAAAGCACGTCCCTGTCTAATGCCAAAGTGGCACACAGCGGACAGGATGAGCGAGGGCTGCTCCGAGTCAGCGCCAGGTCCCGAGAGACAGCTCAGTGCTTTAAACCAGCAACAAATCACTAGGATGAATAGACTAGATGGGGGAGACAGCTGGTGAGATGTTTCTATGACAACAGCACCAGCATAACCCTGCTGTAATGCATCTAGAATTAGATGGTGCTTAACCCTTTCAATCCCATATGTGTGAACAGCGTTAAGGCCTCCTCAGACACCTGAAATTATGTTATTATTTACCTGGCATCACTAATGCAATGTGTCTTTCAATAGGAACGTTCTAGTCGGTTTCAGTCCTCACTTGTTTTTGCCACTCAAAGTGTATGTAGACTGCAAAACTGTCTCTAATTACTATTGGAAGAGACAGATGCTAAAAGAAAAGATGCAGTAAAGTCTTGATGCAATGGCCATCCATTCTGGTTGGTAGACCCGCTGTTCCTGAATGTGGAGTAATGCTTTTCTGCAAGCTGCCTGATAGGGCACAGGCTGAATCCCCACACACAAAAATGTCCCACCAGACTCGTTTGGTCCCAGACTGAATGTTGACTCATCAGAGGCAACATTTTTATGCCTAAAAAACAGTATGTGCTTCCCTAATTCACCTTAAACTGAATAATGAATTTAAAAATTCAATAAATACATATAAAATAATAAAAAACATTTATTACAGTGGATTCAAATTAGAATAATAAGCTTGAGTGTGCATGTTTTTGTGAGGAAATGACGTGTCATATTCAGCAGGGATTATTGTGGTTGTACTGCGAGGTATGTGACCTAAGTGACAGTAAGAAGGCCAACCTGTACAGAAATACAGTCTGGCTATCCATGTTCAGGGACACCACACACAGCCTGCAATCTAACTCCCACACAAAGACAGTAGTTGTCATGGCAATGCACATATAGCGCCACACTCGATGTCTTATTGAACTAAAGATTTTGCCTTTTTTAAAGCCATTTGACTGGAACAATTAACCCTAATTTCATCCTGGATCCCTCAATACTGGTGATATTTTATGCAAAATTAGTTATGCAAAAAAAGTTTGAATATGTACTAGGGGCGGTTCAATGCCACTTTTTTCATTAGCAGTAACACGACCTTAAATTTTGGCCAGTGCCAATCCAATACCGGTCACCATATTTCTACCATTTTTTTGTATTGTGGCTGTGCAGCTGTTCCATATTGTAAAGTCTGGAGTAGCACAAATTGATATGGAGACTGTAACTGTTCATTTATGAAGCAAACTGTTTGCATTCACACTATATATAGTTAATTCTTTCTGTTAAGCTTAGTATACCTCACACTTAACTTTATAAGCTATTTATATGCCATATGTAATATAAACATTTAAAAAATGGTCAGAATGTGAAACAAATACTCTAAAATCCCCTAAAGGAATAATTACGAAATGAAATGCCAGTTTGGCAATGCAAAGTGAGGCTTGTCCATGTATCATGTGGGATTATAATTTTTTTCCAACACTGATCCAATGTCTTTGATTATCAGTATCAGGATCAACACCAAAACAGAATATGGGTGCATCCCTAATATATAATAACATTGTCAGTGTGCCATTGAGTCTACATGTTTTCTCCATGTTCATGTTTGCTTCCTACCCCAAGAATATGTGCTTATAGGTAAATTGGGGTCTCTAAATTTCTCATAGTTTGTGTGTACTTATGTAATAGTGTTTCACAACTTCTGGGATAAAGACAATTTATATAGCACCTTTAACAAGGAGCATTGTCACAAAATGCTTTACATAGTCCTGAGTGCAAGGTCCCCAGAGAGTAAGCCAATGGTGACAGTGGCAAGGAAAACCCCCTCAGGAGGAAGAAACTTTGGGAGGAACCAAACTCAAGGGGGAAGTCTATCCTCCTCTGGATAGCATCAGGCAGGACAAGTTTATTAAGTTCATTAATACAATATGAACAATAAGGTAGAACAGTCAGATGGACAACTGGATCTATCTGCAGTTCACCAAAGCTCTCTGCTGGATGAATGCTTATGGATGGAAGATGGCTAATATTACTACTACTTTACGTGTTATTACTATTAGATTATACAAGTTGGAAAATATGGAAATAAAGTTAGGTAATCTGTCCATCCATCCTTCCATTCATCCATGTTCTTCTCAGTACAGGATCAGTAGAGTTCTGGATTCTCTCCCAGGAAGCATAGGGCTACAAAGCTGGAGAACAGTCTCCTTTAATCAGCTTTCACTTCCTGACACATGTTTAGATTACAGGGTATTTTAAATGAAGGATCAGCTCACATTTATGACCATCTACCATAGCCTGAGGGGTGAGTAACTACTTCAGAACTGCAACAATATCATTACAGACAGTTTTGTAAGAGAGAAATGCAGTTGTTTTAGATGTTGCATGCTAGATTCTGGGTTTTAGGCATGCCAGTTTCAGCTTTGGCCTTTAGCATCCCTAAAAATACCTTTTAAACTATTCTACAGTATTCCAAGGTGATTTCAAGCGAAAAAGTGGATGAAGCAGTTCTGAGAAATGATAAACTTCTAGTGTGATCACAAGACTGTCTTAAACACTTGAGAAAAGTGTCATTATCAAAGGAGGGGCAAGTATTTCATATTCCATCAATCTTGGTGCTGGGAACCCAGGCATGTTTGCATTTCTGTTTTTGCAGCTGCTACTGCATTTCTGTTAAACCATATCTCTATCCCAGATATTCTGGGATATCTGCTCAAGATACCCATAATTTTACCCGCTAAATTTATTTGGTGATGGTGCTCACATCACTGCAATTGTGGCTGTTCTTGTTTCTGTGGTCTTTGCCATTCCTGGAAGTATCAGGAGAGCAACTTCAGCTAAGGGTCCCTTACAGATACCATGGCGAATGAACATTGTGGCCATATCAAGGCCCCCATGTTTCTATCATTTCCTGTATGTTCTGACCCATCATCTTTGCTCCTGTTATTGAAACAACACAGCATATCAAAAACAGTTTCTGCTGCTGGGTATAGTTTCACAATAGGGACTTAGTATATTCACCGTACTCATGCCTTACTGTTAAGCTTTGAAAACTGTGCTTCCACAATCAATTCTTAAAAGACAGGGTGAGTTTGAATCTTTTACCTACTTGACCTGCTAGCTAACAACTGTGATTGGTAGTCTTTTCCGAAATTTTTCTGTGCCTGCCAGCTTGCTTCAAAGCCCCTCTTCCAGCATGATGATCTTGTTATCTATCATAGTATTTGTCCTCCTCCCTTGATAATAATCCTGTTATCTAGTGTAGTATGCATCCTCCTCCCTGAATATGCCCTACCTGTCAGCTACGAGTTGACCTGTGACTTCCCTGATATCAGGGCTCAGCAATAGGTTGCCTATAAATGTACATTCTGCCATTTGTTTAGTGATCTAATATTCAGGTTTTAAAAAATGTATTTATGCCATGGAAAAATTTTCCCCACATTTAGTTCTGAAATGACAGCACAGATTTGGAGGATTTACAGTTTCATTTGACTGAACATACTGTAGCTAAAGGTAGTGATTAGCTTTTAAGTGACAGTGTGACTGAATCCCTATCCTAAGTATTTTTTACTGCCCTTTCACTGCTTCATTTCATCATGCTGAGTTTCATACACAGGTGCCTCATTTCAGTTTTGACCATCTGTGCGTCTTCTCTTGATCGTGCCAAATGCACCAAAACATTTTTCACTTCTGGGCGTTTCACAACTGTCGTGTGTGCACAATCGGTTGGCATGATTTCATTTTGTGCTGGAGAACGGTTTTGCAATACATCACAGGAGGATAACAGTAAGGGAAGTGAAATGATTATATAAAATTTAAAATTCATTCTTTAGCATACAATATATCCATAACCACTCAACCGGTACAGGATCTTAGCCATCCTGGAACCTATCCTCAGAAGTATGTGGTATGAGACAGGGGACAGGACTCGCCAATCCATTGCAGGGCACACACACACTATGGGTAATTTTGACATATCCATTCACTTACCCACATGTAGATGGGATCCGTCCCATGACCCTAGCAGTATGACGCTACCCTGCAAGCTACTATGCTACCACACTACCATAATGTGTACAATGTGTGCAATATTTCATATAAAAATGACCTGCTGCACCACCAGTAGCTTGTGGATCACTGGTCTCCTCTATTTGATAAGGTCTCACCAATGAGGTTCTGGTTGAGACTGTGCTGATTAAAAGGAGCTTGGTCTCCTGCTTTGGTAGCTATAGTAGGTTTTGTCAGATATGGGCTGAATTGGGAATTTTTATTTGAGTGACACCCATAAAATAAACCAACTTGGTTCCAAGAGGGAAAGTGCATTGGTGTCACTGTAGGACAAAGGAGGCCCCTGCCTGGGACTGTCAGCGTGACAACTGTGCCAGGGAAATGTGCAGCAATGTGGAATGACATCGAAACCACATGCCACGCAACTCTGGGTTTTATTGCATAGCAGCTAGGTGACTGTACTGCCTCTGTCTTAGGTCTGGGCATGCGTGAAAGAGACATCTGTAGAGTGGACTGGCATCCCATCCAGCATGTTCCACTGCCTTGTGCTTCTGAGGATGGAGTCTAGGATATCCATGACCCATTACTTGGTTATGGAAGATGGATAGTCATTCAAGAAAACTCTAATTAAAATAATATAAATGGTGCGAAAACTGAAACCAAACACCTTTCATCTATACATTCATCCTTCAACATGCAAAACTCATACATGAAGAAAGGACAAAAGCATCAAATGGTATCACCAACAAAGTCATTAAAGTTTATAATGGCTGGCAAATTTCATTAACCATTTATGCAGAATGAAAATCCATTTCATCCACTCAGGGTCCCCACATATTACTATTACTATTAATTTTGCTTCAGTAATATTATTTCTTATTCAATCCAGGAGATGAGCACAGGTCACACTTAGGACGGGGTCCTAGTCCTCTTGAATTACTAGTTGTTTAAAGTTGTCCATATTTTGAACAACCTTTGTTACCTTTGTTCCTTGAAGTAGCGCAATATTACATTTGGTCTCATTTTTGCATGTTTGCAGATACTGAAAGAGCCACAACCACCGTGGTCCATGTCATGCCCATTTGAGGAAAATTTGAAATCAATAATTTGGTAGACAATACTAGTTTGGTGAAATTCTTCTTAATCTGATGTGTATAACTATTAAATACTGACTGCATCATCCATCCTTCTATCTTCCAACCATATATTCTGGTCAGGGATGGCGCGGTGAGGGTGAGGGGCAGGGGTAGGGGTAGTTGGAGCCTATCCCAAGAAGCATAAAGCAGGGGTACACCCTGAACAAATGCCAGCCAGTCATAAGGCACACTGTAAGTGGCACATAAGAGACACCAGATAAACCAACTGGAATGTGTTTGGAAAACAGCAGGAAGCTGCAGCATCCAAAAGAACCCCATGTAACACAGAGAGAACCATACCAACTCCACACCAATAGAGCAGCCTCCAATCCTCAAGATGTCTTACCTCAAGTAGACTTAAATGGCCATATTCATATGTGTGTGAAAAGGTGTGTGTGCATGTTTGTGTTTGCCTAATAAACATACAAATATGAGTATACATGGGGCAATTGTTTCCGTGGAAATCTGGCAACTGGTCAAGTGAGTTATCATTGAGAAGTTTGAAAAGCCTCCCAGCAAAATTTTACCCTAATTCATCCACTTTGAGTTTCTGCGGTTGGTTCATATAGGTACAAAACAAACCAGTGAGCAAGAGAGATGGTTTGCAAAATGCTTTTTGTTTCTTCAAGCATGCAGGAAAAACACAAGAAATTACACTTCAGAAGATAATTACACCTAGTTCCAATGCCAAATACGTAAATAAAACCACACAGCAAGAGCATGGTGGTGCTGAAATAAGGTTGGCGAATAGAGCACTTTAAGAACTACCTGTACTTCCCAAGTTAGATTCCAGGTTTGCCATTCTGGAATTTAATGTATTGGAAATAACATTAAGGGTTGCTCTGCTATTTCTGCTTTTTATCATTGAGTTTCCTTGTCAAAGTCCTGCACAGTTAAACTTCAGGTTGAGCCAATGGATATTTATAGCTGGGCCATGCTCAGATTAACACTGAAACTTTAATCCATATGAAAGCTGCCAGATTCTCACACAACGGATTAGGCTTACATATGGATGGATCAGCACAAACCATAAGCCAACATTTACCTCCTAAGCAAATTCTAGTTCCTTAAGTGACACTGGGAAGATGCTGCTTGTAATTTGACATGGCTGCTTGTTGGTGAATCATACTGTAAACTGAAAATAACCTTTATACATTTCTGTTTGTTCTTTTGAAAAGAATGTTTGGATGTTCCTGCTTGTTTCCTCCTACAGTCCACCAACATGCAGTTAGGTAATCTGGTGTCTCTGAACTGGTTTTAGCACATGATCGTGTGTGAGTGTGTGACCTGCAGAAGAACAGCGTCCCATCCATGGTGTCCCCTGCCATATGCCCTGCTGAGGACTGGCATCTCATCCAAGGTGTCCCCTGCCATGCCTCCTGCGGAGGACTGGCGTCCCATCCAGGGTGTCTCCTGCCATGTGTCCTGAACTTCCTTCCACACTAATTACAATGCTGTACCATCCTTGTAATGAATGCTGTTAAGAAGGGATCATGTTGTACAGTACTGTTCAAAAGTAATGCTTCCAAAGAGCCAGACTTTTGTATTTTTAATGTAGTCTTGAGGAATAGTTCTCCAGGCTTCCTGAAAGATTTTCAACATTTTTGGCTCTCATTTTCAGTCCAGTTTCTGTACCTGACCAGTTTCAGAGGAATGTTTTTTGTTTGTTAAGCTAAACTTAAGGCATGAACCAGTGAAGAAACAGGTGCAGATGGTTACATATGATCAGATGATGCTGCAATAAATCACTGTACCTATTGTCCCATTTTCCCAGCAAAATATAAATTAATGATGGGGTGGCTGAAGATTTTTGCACAGTACTGTATTTCAAAGTCAGCATTAAAATGACGCTATTTAAATCATCTTAAGTAAATAGTAAAAGTAAATGCCATTCTCTAAGATTCTCATCTGTGAGATACTGTACATATTTATATTTATACTTTAAATTTATACTTTATACTGTTTTTCTTGTATCTGTATCTTGTTTTTAATAGTTGCATTTTTCCTCTTGTTTTAAATTTTAGTTTAGCTATTTTTGATACTTTCCACACTGAGGTTAATCTGAAGTGACTGGCAATCCTGTCTGTAACTCTGTACACCCAGTGTTTCTGCTTCTGCTTTTGTTTCTACCTCTATTTCTATGTTTATTGTAATGAGCATGTAAAAGGCACAAGAATTTCCCTCAGGATTAATAAAGTGCTAATCTAATCTAATCTAATCTAATCTAATCTAAAATAGACCAAACAGCCATATAGTCTTTATGCTGAGGTTTTGTTACTATGACGAGTTGGACATATCCTGTAAAGGCTTTGTCAAAGTGGTGTTACATGTAGACAGACAATCATGAAGGGGTGTTATCCTAAATATATACAACAAACGTGCAGTATCGTGCAATAGTCTGAAGATCGTGTACATGTTATAAAAATATATTGTAAAACTGACTTCACATTGGTCAAAGTGTGTCACTTTACATACTGTATTTCAAAACATCTCTTCAGGTCACCCCAGAATTTGCAGTTACCATCAAACACACCCTTGGACTTCTGGAGCTCAACTAGGAGTGTGCATTGTTTGGCTGATCAGTACATCATAAAGTGAATTAACTACTTAAGTACACTGGTGGTGAAAATTAAAAATTACTTGGAATGGTTGGGGTGCTATCAAGGAGGGGTTTGGGAGCTTATGCTGTTTAGGAGTTATGTTGTTCGATCCATCTGACCAGACAGCAGTAATATGCTGGAGAACAGAAGAAATCATTTTTATTTCTTTTTGTATTACAGAATAGTACTGCCAAAACAAATGGTCTTGAACATTTATTCAGACTGCCAAAGACTCTTGTCCTGTATTCTACATTTTTCTTCAGGGTGGTATAAAGCATGCTTTTAATCTACAGCAGTATTGAGCATGACTTAAGACTTACCTCTGAAGAACACGTCATTCTATCATATGGTCCGTATGTCAAAGCTAGTTTTTTTTTTGCTATATTTTGAAGTGCAGAAAATATTGCAGAATCTTATGCTCAACATGTTCCACTTTGAAAGACTTTTTCTTTTCCTAACAGTGGTTCCAGTTATTTACTTACAAGGGCTTTGGCCCCTCCTGTAAGGCCCTTTATGCTGCCGTCAACTGAATCTTCACTTTAATGTACAATCCCAAATCAGAAAAAGTTGGGACATGTGGAAAATACAAATGATAAAAAAACAGTGATTCTTAAATTTACTTTGACTTTTATTTCATTGCAGACCATATAAACCCAAGTTATCTCTCTGGTCAACTTCATTTCATTTGTTAATATACATCCATTCCTGCATTTCAGGCCTGTAACACATTCCAAAAAAGTTGGCACAGGGGCAATTTAGGGCTAGTAATGAGGTAAAAAAACTTAAATAATGATGTTATTTTAAACAGGTGATGTCAACAGATGATTGTAATCATGATTTGGTACAAAAGCAGTATCCACGAAAGGCTGAGCCTTTGAGGAGCAAAGATGAGCAGAGAAGCTCTAGTTTGTCAACAAATGTGTGAGAAAATTTTTGAAATGTTTAAAAAAACAAAAAAAACAAAACAATGTTCCTCAAAGAAAGCTTGGAAGGGATTTGAATATTTCTCACTCTGCAGTGCATAATATCATTAAACGATTCAAGGAATCTGGAAGAATTTCAATGCATAAAGGGCAAGGGCGCAAGCCTATGCTGAACACCTGTAATCTCCGAGCCCTCAGACGGCACTGTGTCAAGAACCGTCATTCATCAATAGCTGATATAACCACATGGGCAAGGGATTACTTTGGCAAACCTTTGTCAAGCGATACAATACGGAATTACATTCACAAATGCAACTTAAGACTTTACTGTGCAAAAAAAAAGCCATTGTGTTAACCATGTCCAGAAGCAGCACTGACTTCTCTGTGCTCTGGGAGGCATCTGGGATGAACCATCACACAGTGGAAATGTGTGTTGTGGTCAGACGACTCGGCATTCCAGATCTTTTTTGGAAGAAATGGACGCCGTGTGCTCTGAACCAAAGAAGAAAAGGACCATCCAGAGTGTTATCAGCAACAAGTCCAAAAGCCAGGGTCTGTCATGGTATAGGGTTGTGTCAGTGCCCTTGGCAAAGGTAACTTATACTTATGTGATGGCAGCATTAATGCAGAAAAGTAAATTGAGATTTTAGAGCAATATACGCTGCCTTCAAAACATCTTTTCCAGGGACGTCCATGCATTTTTCAACAAGACTATGCAAAACTACATTCTTCACACATTACAAAAGCATGGCTGTGGAAGAAGAGGGTACGGGTACTGGACTGGCCTGCCTGCTATCCTGGCCTGTCCCTAATAGAGAATGTGCACAGAATTTTGAAATGAAAAATGTAGCAACAATTACCCCATAGTGTTGCACACCTTAAGATGTGTTTTGCAGGAAGAATGAAACAAAATAACTCCTGGAATGTTTCATCGCTTGGTATGCTCAGTGCCAAAACGTTTTTTAAGTGTTGTGAGAAGGAATGGCAACATTACAAAGTGGTAAATGCTGTATCATTCCAACTTTTTTTGGAATGTGTTGCAGGCCTGAATTTCAGGAATGGATGTATATTAATGAATGAAATGAAGCTGACCAGACAAAACATGAAATATCTTGGGTTCATACTGTCTGCAACAAAATAGAAGTCAAAGTAAATTTAAGAATCACTGTGTTTTTTTATTTGCATTTTCCAAACCGTTCCAACTTTTTCTGATTTGAGGTTGTAATTAATAGCACACGAGAGGGAGGTGTGACAGAGGGTGGGACTTGCACCTGGCCCCCTCCAATGTCAGAAAGGCTAAAGGCGTGGGACGCCTCTCCCGTCACATGCCTGGGTGAGACTTCAGTGCTCCAGTTATTTCTGGAGCACTGTGGTCATTGGCAGTGTTGAGCCCCAGTCACCCAGACATTAATAGTCTTAATGGCTGAGGGCCTGACAGAGAGTAGCTAGCTTGGATCTGCCTGACTGACCACAGCAGAGTTACTTTGTATCCCACATGAATGAAAGCCTGCTGTTATCCAGAACACAGCATGCTAATGTTCAACACTGTGTTTGTCTTGGTACTGTAACTGAACAGCCCTAGGACCCAGCTCCTTTCTGGAATACTATACAAACATCACATCGTTTGGAGAATGTTTATTGTATTGTCCAGTAAAAGGCACTAAACCCACGCTAAAGAAGCATAAGCAGTTGGGATGCAGGTACGAGTTTAAATAAGCATTTCACGGTCACGGAAAGTGTGGGCATAATTATTTACCCATTCCTCAAAAACTGCTTAGCCCTAAAAGGTATTTTCAGTTTTGTTTTCACAGGAACACTGGCCCAGAATTACAGTACATCACTGCTGGCATTGACAGCAAGTTGCTGTCCCTGGAGAAAATGCACGCTGGCCTTTTTCCACTTGCAATCAAGGCAGCCTCCTCATCTCTTGTGTTGATAAGGTTTAACTTTGAAGCTTTTTTATGTCTTTGGCTGTTTTGCCACAATTTGTAATATCCAGTACTGTGTAAAGGGGGCAGGGTGGCGCAGTGGTTAGCAGTAACACCTCTCGGGTTGGAGGTTCGAATCCCACCTTCACTCTGTACGTGTGGTGTTTGCATGTTCTCCCTGTATTTTGCGAGTTTCCAGCAGGTATTCCAGTTTCCTTCTGCAGTCCAAAGACATGTGATGTCAGTTAATTGGCATGTCTAAATTGTCCATAGTGTTTGATTCCATGTGTGTGACTGTGCCCTATGATGAGTTGGTCACCCATCCCCTGCCTTGTACCCTAGGCAGCCTGAGGTAAGCTCCAGGCACCCTTTGACCCTTAATGGGATAAAGCAGTTTTGAGAAAGGATGAATGCATGGACATTACTGTACAAAGGTTTTAGGTACTAATGATAAAATGCTTCAAAGTGAGGATCCTATCAAAAATGATTCCATGAATAGTTTTCATTTATCAATTACCAGTTGATTTAAAATGCATAAATAGAAAATAAACCTAAATCTTTTCAATATTTGGTTCAACTAGAGTGACCATATTTTGGTTTTCAGAAAAGAGGACACTGGGGGCAGGACGATGGTGACAGACTGAAGCCACAGTGGATGGAAGGCTGGGGCTGGGGGAGTTCCAGTCATTGGTGGAACCATGGAGATTTAGAAATCCTTGCCGGACACATTTTTTAGATCCCAGCTATTATACCTAAGACACACAATTCATCTAGTTTTATTTTATTGTCATTTGTTTCATATCCTGCCCAGAATAAATGCAACTGATTCATATACATGTACAGTAGGAAGATCTACTGAAAAACACCACAAAATTAAGAAGGTGGCTGCACCTTCATCTAATTTTGTAATATGTGCATACATGTTAGTCCACACTGCTATATAATTTTTGTAACTGAATACTGTTATTAGGGCACAGACATGTTTGTTAGCAATACATTTCAATGCAGAAAACATATTCATTCATATACTGTAATTTGTTTTTCAATGACTTGGAATCCAGTTAGAGTGAATCCATGCCATGCTGCACTTTAAAAATGCATCAGGAGTGCAAACATGTAAAGCATGCAGTGGCAGCATGCATCGTCATGGGTGTGGTCAAAGAATTTACCCAGGAGCATTCTTCGACAGTCCCTTCCTGATTGATGGCCACAGGGATGCAGAGCTCATCTTGGGAAGATAAAAGTCCAAGGGTAGAGCTAATCCAGGGAGTCTGGTGGAGCAGCACATGAACAGAGGGCCAGCACATACCAACACTGGACAGGAATTAGCAACGCCAACAGTGAGTCAGCAGGGTCCACAAAGAGACCCCTGCAACAGATCGGCTTAATCTAGTGCTCAAAGACCCAGATACACTATATGGACAAAAGTATTGGAACACCTGCCTGTGCAATATCTAATTCCAAAACCAAGGATATAAATAAGAAATTGGTCCTCCTTTTTCTCCACTCTTTGAGAAAGGCTTTACGCTAGATCTTTGAATATCGTTGGTGGGATTTGCTGCCATTCAGCCACAACAGCATCAGTGACGTTGGATATTAATGTTGGGTCATCGGGTCCCTTTCTGTTTGTGTGGCCTATGACATCACAACTGAACTCTTGTTGTTTATAGAAGTTTCCACATCACGGTCACTTCGCTTGCAGTTAACCAAGGCAGAAATTTGATACCGACTTGTTGGGAAGGTGGCATCTTATGATGGTGCCAAGCTGACAGTCACTAATCTCTTCAGTATGACCTATTCTGCCACCAGTGTTTGTTGCTGGAGATTGAATGGCTGTATGTTTAATTATACTCCTGTCTTAGCGATGAGTATGGCTTAATTACCCAAGACCAAAAGTATGTGAACCCCCCCCCCCCCCCATTAGCTGGTGTCCCAATACTTTTGCCTATATAGTGTAGCAAAGACAGCGTTCTCATCGAACATTTTAACAGGTAAATGTATATTCAAAATATGACCTAACACTGTGTAATGTTTTACATTTCCTTTCTCTGCAAAGTATTCCATGTGTATCATCTGCAGTTAGATTATTATAACAGGAGTTGGAGTGTAATTTTTTTTTAACTGTTTCTAGTTGTTTATGGCTGTATATACAGACTATTGGCAAGGATTAAATGTGGTAAAATGAGGAAACAGTCCCTGAATGAAAAGGAATACATTAGACAAACTGTTCCTGGGTACCCTGCACTGACATGTCTTACTTTTGGATATACTGTGTTGTTCTTTTTGAATAGGCGATGAAAAGCATTTCCTGAAATGTTAATGGAGTTTTACGGCTCTGCACTGTATGGTGCTGGCTGCCAATCAAATCTTGGGCAGTTCCATAGGGTTAAACAGTGAGGGTGGCCTCAATTAAAGGGGAAGCCACACAAGAAACAAGATAATTAACTTGGTAAAATTCACATTTTTTAGCCATCAAGACAGAATGAACAAAATATGCTAGTGAATTACTGAGACATTGTGGTCAAAGTCATCTTCTCCAGTCAGTGGAGATACAGTAAATCGTGAGATTTAAAAAAAATAGATGGAATATTTCATAGCCATGTGCTGGACCTAAAAATACTGAATTTAACACTGATAAAATATAAAATCTGTTTATTCAGCATTTATTTGTAATTTAATCAAGCATTTCTCAGGCATTTTAAGACAATTGATCTTTTTGACAATATTAACATCTGCTATTTGTATGTCAATTACGTTTCCTTATCTGCTGGATTTTAAATTATATTTCTGTCCATCTTCCATATCTGCTTATCACGGATCACAGTGAGCCTGGAGTCTGTCCTGGGAAGCACAGGGACATAGCTTACACTCTGGATTTTATATGTTTTTGTAACCAACAAAGATTACTGCCTTACATTGAAACCCTCTAAGTGAAATTTTGATTTGTTTATGTTGGGCTTTTCTCTTTCACGTGTGCCTCTGTATAGGAGATCTCCACAGCTGTCGATTAAAATGGGCTGCACTGCCAGTATTTGCTTAGCCTTTCACTGCATCTTGATGATAAACACAACAGAGTCTTTTACTGGATCACACTTTTTTGTAACAGGGAATCCATTTAATTTCTCTAACAATGGTGTACAGCACTTAAACACAGCGCCCAGTGTGACTTGCAATGTCTAGCACAAAGAGTTTGTAAGCTTTGCCTGACAACACAACCAACAAGAAATTTGGCCTTGACACATTTCATACTAACCTTATCTGAAAGAAGCCAGTTTAGGCATAGAGGCCTATTGAAATGAACTGACAGAGAGCATTTTCAGCATGGGAGAAAAGCGTAATCTTCTCCCTTTGGCATAAAGCTTCTTTTCATGCTCACTCCAATGTTTATTTTTTCTTTGAAACTTGATTTGAGGTCAGCAGGCAGCATGATGGCTAACGGAAGCTGCTGGAACACTCTGAGGAGCCTCTGAGCTGCTGAGATGCTCTATCTTCGGGCCGTTTAAGCACATTAATGTTGTCTCTTTGTTCGTAATGATGCCTCAGAATCACTGCCTGATAGAAATATGAGAGAAACATGGATATCATGTCAGGAAGCCTGAAATGCTTGGCCAATCAGGGAGAGACTTGATAGAAATGCCCACCTTGGTTCACAGGCTAAATTCAGGTCCTTCTTTCCACGATGATCTAATAGCAAATGTTCATTTGTCAGATTGACCATGTCCTTCCCAGCTTTACTGCCCTGCTTCTGTATCCCATAATAAAAGTTCTCCCTAAAACATTAACACACCATCTCACCCACCTACTTGCCCCAGTCCGTTGCTCAAAGCATTGGCACCTATTAATGAATGCAAAAGAAGATTTATAAACTCCAAATACCTGCTGAAGATCCTTCCCATCTGCCCCATGATTTCATTACAGTGGCACAATGGGCCTCTTTTGCTGATCTAATTAAGGAGTTTGGATTGACTCTAGTTCACTTCCTGTTTCCTGGACCAGAATTCCATGGGGCATTTCCCCTCTACCCCTAAAGACATACTGAATTAATGACTATCATTTACTCATTCCTGCTGTTGAAATCCCTTCTCCAAACTCAATCTGGTTTCCTTTTTTTTGCACACCTCACCCGTCTTTGCTTCCATCCTGTGTCCCTGCAGCATTAGAACACAGAATATCGAGACCTGGGATGTTTGTGGAAGGTCACCATTTGTATCTCAAACATCTGCTACTCATAGAACTGTCCATGAATCCCATTTCCTTAATCCATGTCAGGTTTAGAAAGAAAAGATTAGCTTTGTTTGGGTCTGCCACAGTTCCAGTTTCCAGCTCCTTCTTAACCCCAGCAGGAAATCACTTGTTTAGCTACATCTAAACACAGCCACAAAGTAAACTGACTCTCCTGAATGGACTAGATTTAGGAGGTGACATGTTTTTAATTAGCAACACACCTAATGACAGACTGGCCCTTCAGCCGATCCGTCAACATCGCTAATCACCCGAATTATTCTCATCTACAAGCACGGCCGCAGGATGTCTGTCGTCAGTATAATTTTTTTTCTGCACAAAGATTTCTACACCAAATTAGAAATGGATTACAGATTGCCAGCTACATTTAAATTAAATTTTAATATCCAGTCTCATTATTACATTCTAATAGCACTAAACAAGCACAAAAATTCTAAAAATATATGAATAATAACAAAACTAATGTGCTGCCTCATCTTAATTTTGCATTGGTTTCATGTTTTTGATTAAATGAATTACACTTTAAACTGATTAATTAAAAATTGGTAATGTAATTAGTACTATGAACTACACTGAAGTTGTTTTTGCCTTCAATTATCTATACACTTTGAATTATTGTTCCAGCTGTAGTTTTGATAAATTGCTTAGTTTTGAAGTAATTTTTTAATACAGAATTTACACCCTGGATGGGATTTCAGTCCATCACAGAATAAAAGGTTGGGCTACACCTGGATGGGATTTCAGTCCATTATAGGACACAAGGTTAGGCTACACCTTGGATGGGATTTCAGTCCATTACAGGACACAAATTTAGGCTGCACCCTGGATGGGATTTCAGTCCATTACACTAACAAGGCTGGGCTACACCTGGATGGGGTTTCAGCCCATTACAGGACACAAGGTTGGGCTACACCTGGATGGGATTTCAGTCCATTATAGGACACAAGGTTAAGCTACACCTTAGATGGGATTTCAGTCCATTACAGGACACAAATTTAGGCTACACCCTGGATGGGATTTCAGTCCATTACTCTAACAAGGCTGGGCTACACCTGGATGGGGTTTCAGTCCATTACAGGACACAAGGTTAGGCTACACCTGGATGGGATTTCAGTCCTTTACAGGACACAAGGCTGGGCCAGACCTTGGAAAAAATTTCAGTCCATCACAGGACACAAGATTTGGCTACACCTGGATGGGATTTCAGTCCATTACAGGACACACACATATACATTCATACCTGGGAAATTCCTGATCATGTTACATAAAATTACATTCATCTTTCCAACAAGTTGCAATATTAAGAGTGCCATATGAGCTAAATTCTTTGCATATCATCCCAACTTGTACTATCTTCACTTATGGACGTATGGAGTGTAATAGTCAAACATGATTACCAGGAATGTAAATGCTTTAAATATTATATTAAAAGTCATAAATCATTTAACATTGTCTCTTGAAATTTACCTGGGTTTCCTACGATGAGCTTGGCTTTCAGATGCACACGCATGCATGGTTGAAATGTGATGTATTTTCCATTATAATTAAATGCATGGTCAAGTACGGTCCAAGTACGGTCCATGAATGTGTTCAGGGCACACCCATACATAAAAATAGGCTGACTAGGATACATTTAATAGAAAGTATAAACACTGTGGTGGCCTAGTACCATAATTTTCTACCCAGTAATAGTTTATTGAATATTAATTTTCCATTTGTATAGAAGTCAATTGCTCCTGGCTAAAGACAGAGACAATATTTTACCAAGATGATACTAGAGCATGTCTGACATTGAGAGAAAACTCAAAAACACAAATGGCTGCTATTTTTACATGTGCTACAGCATGTGGACCAATTATTCCAGCATGAAACCACTGAGAAGAATTCCAAGCTTCTGACTCAAGCCTGCTTGGTTCACATCAGGAGATTGCACTTAAATAATGCTTATTAAAGACATGACTTAAGTGTATAATTTTAGGTTTCGTAGCAGTCTGCTTTTAATAATTGCATGAATAATCTTGTTCGGGGCAATAACTGACTGCATTGTGTCATTATCTGGATTGTTAGAGTGCTCGATTATGAGGAAAGAAGGTCTCAGATACTCTACAGAGGAAAGTCAAGCATTTCATTATACTTGATCATAAAAGCAGTTTCCTGGCTATTGTGAAATTAATAAGGACTCTTCCTCTTTAGTGGGGCATTAACTATAAGGTATAATAGAGCTAATATGAAAATGAAAAGCTGACATAGAAACCCAAGCCACAGTCACCATCTCCACCCTTCAAGATAAAAGACAAACTAAGGGAGGAAACAGTTGTTCTACGAACAGCCTTTGTCATATACTAGGTGGGATGATATGATTAAGTCATGCTTTGAAAGCATTATAAGTTTGTAATAAATCAAAAAGTGTTCACTAAGCATAAATGTGTGCATTCTTTCACACAAAGATGTGCAATATTCACAATGTGCACATCCTTGAAATTATATAACCTTAAACAATGAAAAATTTTATTCACAACTGAAGAATGCTTTTCTCAAAAGAAAAACTGGAAAAAAAACCCTGATTTCTACAGAAAAAAATCTCTTCTTCATTCCACTCAAATGTATTCAGTTGTTTTATAATTAGCACAGAATATATTTTACCTGTACTGTCTAAAGGGCTTTGACAAAACAACATTCAGACTTTAACTTGTTGGTTAGTGGAAAAAGCTGGCAAAACCTGGAGCATATGATGATCTGACACTCCTATAGTGACGTGAGTTATGAAGAACCTGTGGCAGCCACGTTTAGTTTTTGATTACCTACCCCACAAAGTGTCTTCAAGTTTACCACTTAAAAGTGTGCAAAAGAAGACTGGGATCCAGAGTGATCTGTATGAAATAGATAATTTAGAGGAAGCATTTATTGCCCTGGAATCTGGATTTGTTCTTGCTGGGGGTGCTCTTGGGAAATGGCTCACAGTCATATCGCTGTCAGCGACGTGGAAACAAAGACCGTTGTTCTGCAAACTTTGTCATGGATCGTCGTGTTGAAATGTCATTATTGGCATGCGCTGTAAACGTTGTGCGGTTCCAGTGCGCTTATTTTCTATTACCCAGAGTCAGCGTTTGGTGCTCACTGGCGGCTTTGCGTGCGGTCTTGATCGTTTGAATAGCTGCCGCGGTCTCCGAGCTTCTCAGAGGTAAAACAGCGGCGGCTCCCAGACAGTAACCTAATCCACCGTGGTACATAGTCAACCCCATGTATTACATCAGCTCTTGACCCTCCAGTAGCTTGCTCAGAATCAGTAATTGCAAATAAGTTACTGTCGTGCACGAGAGAAATAGTTCACAGTTTATACATGATGTATGTATGCAACGTGAGTATGGTAGTAAAGACATTAAAATATTATATTTGCAACCAATTATCCAAAAGATTGTTAAAGATTGTTACATTCGGGGGATGTGGACAACTGGATGCAGGGGAGCACCGTGGACTCGATGCCAATACTGCATTTTTCATACTTCATTAATGAACAAACAGACAATATAGTTAGATAATGAGCATGTGTGCTGAACTCCAGAGGCAATGAAACAATACAAATTAACATTAAGTAACTGCAAAATGCACACTGAAGTCCGATACGCTTCTGCTTTTACATTTCATCTGTTTCTTACAGAAGAGGGCGCTGTAATACCTTAGCGCGTATCATTACCCTAGCACATATCTACTACACTTAATACAAGTCTTTTCATCTGTGTTTTTCATATAACCAATAGTACATCAATAGCGTAATTAAAAGTAATAAATATTATGCTCAACATATGTGGCTGTGTAATGGTTCGCATGACTAGACACCCCTTTCATCTTGTGATATTCTTACAACAGAATTTTCGATGTGGCCTGATAGAACTGGCTATGTTAAAATGTAATGTTGCGATTATGTCAAAATAACCGTGAATTATATGCGTATATAGTATTCCAACACGCTAAAAGAACGTTTTGAAGAGGATTGGAATAAAAGTGGGCGTCCCAAATCGGCGGGCACTAGGACACCCACGAAACGCGAATTCCATCAACTGGCGTTAACACGAAGAAGGCTGGCGGTTCGAGGCTGTGCTCCTGAGCAGCGCTGGCTGTAAGAAACTTGAACGCAGCTGTCGGCTGGATGTCATTCACGCTTAGTGCGTAAAACCGACGTTTGGAGTCCTAAGGCTGCGGAATGTTATCTCTACAGTGGTACACAGCCAAAGAGACCCATAGCAGTATGTATTCCAAATCTTCCTACTTTCTGTGAAAAGTGGTAGTATGTCTGGAAATTTTACTTAATTACATTAGCTTTTCAACAAACCAGCTGTCCTCCAAGATGGTCTACGTACAAATTGGAATTTGAAAGTAATTGGATTCCTGTAATTTTTCTCTTTTGGCAGGCGTAAAGCCAATGCTGTGATTCTATTCTCCCCGTGGATACTACGAAACAAGCTGTCGCTGCTGCAGAGATGGCAGCTTTCAAGGAGAGCTTGGCCGTGCGGGACAGGAGGGAGTGCGACGTGAGATGCCGAGAAAGGATGGAAGGGGAGCTGGATCGGCTGCGGATTCGAGAGAGACTGGAGGCGACGCTTGCGGGACTGGGGGAACTGGAGTACCTGAGACAAAGACAGGAATTGCTGGTCAGGAGCGTGCTTAGTCCTCGGGAAATGTCTGCCTTCACCGTGGAGGGTAAAGTCTGCGCTACGGTGGAGGAGAACTACTTAAGCTCGGAGGAAAAGATTCTGGAGGAGAACATCCAGCTGCTGAAGCAGCAGTTGGTATGTATTTAAATCGAATTAATCGGTTCCTTTAAAAAGGGCTCGTGCATTGGAATATACCGAAAATTTTCGAAAATATGATTAAATAATGTATGGCAACCAGAGTTATTTTTACTAAAAGGTTGGAAGCTTCTGATGAAGAAAGTTATGATTTCCAGCGGTTGGTGCGTCGGCGATTTGCCTGAAAAACAGATGCTGCCTCATATTAAGCTGTTTGTTTGATAACATCGGCTGTTTTTCTTTATGGGATAGGGGATGTCTAAATAACGACCCTCCATGGAGGTGATAACCATCTGCTGTGAAAGAAAGCCGTCTTAAATGTTAAATATTGGCAGTCTTAATTGCGTTTTGGGAGCCGGGCGGTTTAACCTACACAATTAATTGATTGGTGGGGATAAAAATGAAAATCTCATACTCATTAATACTTGTTTAGGATATGGACGACAGGCAGTTACGTACTTAACCTACTTGATCAATTTTATTTTGTGAAAACGATCACAATCTGCTTGAATTCAACCTGATTTCATCCCGTGTGTGATCTGTGGAGAAAAAAAATGAAAGGCAGGGTGACTGTCTAAAAATAAGAGGGTTGCGATTATAAAGACATGAAGGCTGTATAAATAAGGACTTCTTGATGACAGAGTAATTCTAGCAAGCGAGGATGCGCGTCTCTAGGCGTGTGAGAGCCGATCATGTGTGAGAATGGAGGTGCTGATAGAAATGAACTTTCACAATCATATTCCGCACCCCTGCTCTTGTCAAAGGACCCTGCTAGTTGTGGGATTAAACCTTACGTGGTCTAAACACACAACTTTTTAATCTAAAATTTATTTACGCGGCCTGCTATTTGACTAAGGAGAGGGAAATGCCAGTTTTTGTTTAAATCTCAGACCATTTCTCGTGTGAATGAATAGTCTAGAGCGGTTTACAAACAAATGGCATTTTTAATCGAATGAATAGTTGTTAAATATATTGTTCATGTTTACTCAAGCCTCTTTTTATGGGGTTGGACATTAAGAAGCATATTAGCCAATTAAATTAAAAAAAAAAAAAAAAATCGCAATGAATTAGACTAGTAAAAATTTTTAAAACTATATATATAATCGTATGCACTCTACTACGGTCAAATAAGAGTCGCTGTTAATGACTTGTGTGACTTAAATTCAGCCTTGACAACTTGTCGGATAACCTAACAAGGGCGAGTCTGTTTCTTTATCCAAACATGTTATCGGCAGCACATAATCCGATTCCGTTTCCAAATAAGCATACGATTGCTTTGCAAAATGGTACATTGTAAAGAAATGGTCCCCAAAGTCGTAGCATACACGTCTCCGAGCGCAGGATGCATTAATCAGCGCACCGTTTTTATGGTCTGTCTGCTCACTGCAGAGGGGTCCAGCTCCCCGAACGGTATGACTGAATGCGGCAGTGTTCCTGCTTGAAAACGAGCCGTGAAGATGTAGCGAGGAAATTCTGATGTAGTAGTGTGATCCGCCTTCTGTAATTTGCTGTCAGCTCCTCCGCTGAGAGGGATGCGTCTCCATTGTTCTTTCACCTCAGGCCCACTTGAGTCTGGAATGCACAACATGGTCTGGCTGTTGTCAGATGTGTCCTCTAACGCATCCTGCACGTTTTCTGACTCAAATGACCCTGCCTTCAGCCCTTAGACTCGAGGACTAGCCCTGTGTGAACTCTAGCTAAAATTTAGCACATATTTATGTCGCATTAATTTGTGGTAGTGAACGTTGTAATGGAATAAGGCTTAAAGCACATTTTAAGATTTTCTCATTTCTGTACGTTATGCTACCTTAAAACTGAGACATTTATTTGCAGCAAATGATATCAGATACTGTAAATTACAAAATTAGGTGTTTTGTCATGGCCTACCATGATAAGCGGGCCCATATGGGAATTCCTATGCATTGTTAATGAATGTAATTTGGTGCTAAATCTTTAAATAGATTGCTGTGACTGGAATGCCTCCACCTCTGGCTTTTGTTTTGTGTTTTATCTTCCTGACATGCATCAGACAGCATTAGATGGTTGAATGAAATCAAAAGCCGGCAGTGATTTTTTTTTTTTCTTTCCTTAATTGCTTACAGATTGTAGGTTTTTAGTTTTTTTTTTTTTTTGAATGCTTTGTACAGTATGCTCCATTTGGAAAAGGCTTTACTATATAATGAGCTGATATATACCATGAAAACCTCTTTGACTATGCTGTCTATTTTGTCGTCGTCCCCCCCCCCCCCCCCCCCCCCCCCCTCCCACCCCCCGCACCGTCATGGTCCGTGCCACCACGTGCTCCTCGGCCACCAACCAAACAAGAGATCCTAAATGACCAGCACAA
>JAACJT020000021.1:3856623-3876014 GCA_009936485.2 Gymnarchus niloticus | reverse complement strand
CAAACACCCTTTTCACCGGTTGGCTTTTTGTTCTCCGCCCCCCCCCACCCCCAAGAATTGTTTGAGACGGAGGGATGCTGGCTTGATCACTCAGCTACAGGAACTGGACAGACAGATCAGTGACCTCCGACTGGACAATGAGAAGGCGTCTCCCGACCGTGTGGAGTCAGACAGCCGGCCGAGCTCAGGTGAGCAGATGGAAAATGTGAATCTCCAGCAGTGTGGGCACCCAGCAAAGTCATCTCACCCTACAGTTATTCATCTCCAAACACTATAGCGAGCCGTTGGCAGCTTTAGCTAAAATTGCAATTGCACATAGGTGCTGTGGTCATGTGGATTATGCCATTGTTATGGAATTTGGCTACAGAGTTCATTGCAGACATAGTGGTAGCGCCTGTTGATTGATTAGTGACAGAGACACTGGGTTTTGGAGTGAATTGAGATCTTTTAACATACTGCATAGCAGCAATGTCAAGGAATAGTTAGCAACTCTTCTTGCGTATCATTTCCAGTATGAAGGACAACAGTGGAAGATCTCCTTAGCCATATGTAACAGATTTAGATTAACCCCTGCTTGGTTTTTGTTACCTGTGTGCTGGATACATTTATGTATTTCCGATATATTTCAGAAATACTGTCAGTCTGTTTTCACCATAGAAGACGTCTTTTTGAGGAGTTTTGAAGGACCTCCAGTCTTTTTATAGTTTAGTGCCAATGTGCTGTCATCGTGAAAACCAAATGTGCTAAAATATGTTCCTGCACACTACAGATGGTTGCAGCTAAGATCAGGGCTTAATATGGCTAACCGTGGATCTGCTGCTTCTGATGTCTGCCCCTAATGCTTAATGTTGCACACGGTCGAGAGGTGGAAGATTGTAGCTGGTGGGTTTCAAAATATCCTTGGACAAAATGATCCCACCTTCTCAAACCAGCAGCTTACTTGATGGTTTTATGACCATTAAGAAATCCCATATCTCAGTCAAATGAGATGTTGCCTTGTCCTGATCATGTTTGGTCATTACTTGCCACTTAGTTTTTTTTTCTTTTTTCATGATACCTTCGATTGACAGTGATAATGTTTGAGCTTTCCTTGGCTTCCCCAGCCTGCACACTCACCCCTAGGGACACACTTTATTGTATACATCTTTGACAGCTTTGTCAGTACATTTGTTGCAAGGATAAATCAGCTGAACCATGTGTTGTGGTTTACTTTTAAGTTCTAAAGGGGTCAAGTCATCTAGCAGTTTTTCTGGGGGGAAACTAAAACCTTGAAGTTGCATAGAATTTCAGATCACGTTTGTAATCACAAGATCTGCTTCGCACAGCAGATTGATGAGCTTATATTGAAGCATACGTTGTAACTTCACCTCCACATAAACTGTTTGAAGCTTAATCTTCTGACACCTAGACTCATGTAAAAACACTGCACCCCCCCAGGATTTTATGAGCTGAGTGATGGGGCTTCAGGCTCGCTGTCCAACTCCTCCAACTCGGTTTTCAGCGAGTGTTTGTCCAGCTGTCGATCAAGCAGCTGCTTCTGCAGCCCCCTGGAATCTTCTGTGAATGTCTCAGAGGGGCGGCCCAAATCTGCAGGTGAGTGCTCCATCAAGTCTTCCCCTCTTCAAGTCTGATTCAGGACCTGAAATCTCCAGCAGTCTGTAATCAGTCTGTCTTCCCTGTGACGATCTCAGACTGAAATGGACATTGGCAAGCCCCTCACCTTGCACCGATCCTGAGCTTAGGATGGTACATGCAGATCATGTGGCACAGCTGTGAGGGTTCATACCATAGGCCAGTTGACTTTCTTAGCCATGTAGTCTTTAGTGGGGTTCAGGATATTTTGTGTGGATTTGTTAAATTAAGAGACTCCTGAAATATTCAGATGCTAGCAGGAGAAACTGTTCCCCAGCTTTGCATGAGAGTCACAAATATGAGGAGGCCTTATAATGGAGCTCAGTACCCAGGCAAGCTGTCGGTCTTCTTAAAGCACTGGACCATGGATGCTTGGCATTACTGAGAACAGGATATTCCCATTCCTGCTATCAGTCTGCCATCTCGATTTAACGTTGGACTGAAAGACCAGTCCTCCAGTGCATGGATTCATGCAAAGTAAAGCTAAGGGATTTGAATGTCCACTAACATTATAGTGGTGTCTTACAAGTATGCTAGTTTCCTAACACTTGCCTTGTGTAAATAATTTTAAGAAAGCGTTTGCAAATGAACTGCACCTTCCTTAGTTCTTTTAATTATTTTGACTTAATGGACTTGCGTAGTGTTTTTATTTCTTGTACAAGAACAAACTTTACTCTTTTAGAAGGTTTCTTCTCGCTGAGGGTCTGTGTCTTGCCGCAGATGACTTGGTGGAATGTGCAGAATGCGAATCCCAATGTGAGGACCCGGCTTCTGCACTGGCCGCTAGGCCCTGCCTGGCTCCTTGCCCACCATCCAGCTCGCCTTCCATCGACAGTCCCTCCGACAGCCAGTCCAAGTACCATTGTGACCTAGTCGCCAAGAACGGGAGTGATGTGTATCGCTACCCCAGTCCGCTTCATGCAGTGGCCGTCCAGAGTCCCATGTTCTTCCAGTCTCTCGTCGGCCACTTAAAGGAAGATAGTCTCCTGCCAAAAGGTAATGAGCCTTTGGGTGACATCCTAAAACCCGAGCAGCCTTTGGTGCCCCAGAGTACCTCTTGGCCTGCCTCCTATGCACCTACCAACAAAAGACTGGATAGTTACATCTTGGGCTTACTTCAGAGGAGGACCCACCCCATGAGAACCAGCAAGCCTCGGACAAGCATAAACACAGACCCCTCCAAGAGCATCTTGAGGCACGGTAGCCTTTGTGTGCGGCAAGCCGGCGTCCCATCCCAAGGAAAAACTCCAGACCATAAAACAACCTGGCAGCCTGTGAACAGTGCCGACATTGGTGAGAGCTCTCCTCTGAAGCAGAGGCCGGCAGATGCCAGGGCTCATCTTCCAGAGAATGTAAAGTCCCACGTCCTGGGTCAGTCTCAGAATGACCATTTGACCAACGGCAACAGTGATGCTCATGCGACCAGCCTCTCCAAGAAGAGGCTGGCAAATAAAGGCCCGTCGTCAAGCTCTGGGTCAAAGAATTACCACGAGCTCAGTGGCACTCGTGTAGCTTCCTCCCCGAAAGATAACCGGTACGCCTACTGTCCACCGCATGAAGATGATAAATCCCTGCAGCTGGTGAAAGGGTGCACCAGATCTGCACCAGCTGCTTTATCCGCTCCAGAAGAGCGACCAGCTCTAGAGCTGGTGAGTTTAGGCTCTTCATCTCAGAGCCAGGATGAAGGGGGAAAAATGGTCAACGCTCAGTACATTCCTGGCCACAGGCAGATGGTGAAGCTCCGCAAGAGCGGAAAGAACGTGAAGGTCGTCAAGGTAAAGAGTGCCTCACTGAAGTCCAGTACGCATGCCGATCCGACGCTCGAGGCAGGCCGGGAGAAGCAGAGGCCAGGGCAGAAAAAGTGCCGCTTCCTTGAGGATGTTGCCAACCCCCCGAGACTCTCGAAGAAGTCAGCCTCATCCAGAATGAAGCGGATTCCAGCCTCTATCCCAGAGGGACGCATAGTGGACAAACATCCACAGTCAACGGTAGGCAAACTGCCTGCACCCAAGCATCAGACGCATGGACGTGATGCAGTGCTGGCCAAGCCCAAGTACAAGAGGAGTGACTACCAGAGGCTGAAATCTATAGTGGAGGTTCCTTATGAGGAAGCCCTGAGGAGGGCACGACGGAAGCAGAAGCGTGCAGTCCTGGGTCACGTCTCTGCCGTGTACCTGCCGTCAAACGTGCAGTACCCAAGCCCGTACTCGTATGTGGGCAGTGACTCGGAGTACTCGGCTGAATGTGCAAGCCTGTTCCACTCCACGATCCTGGACACCAGCGAGGACGAGCGGAGCAACTACACCACAAACTGCTTTGGGGACAGTGAGTCCAGCCTCAGTGAGATGGACTTTGTGGGGGAGAGTACCACCACGAGTGACTCGGAGGAGAGCGGGGCCGTGAACTGGCCTCAGTTTGCGCAGACTGCCGGACCCATTCTTGGACAGGAGATGAGCTCTGCCCAGGCTAAGGCTTTTGTCAAAATAAAGGCATCCCATAATTTAAAGAGGAAGATCCTTCGCTTTCGATCCGGCTCTTTAAAGCTGATGACGACTGTATGAGAATGTGATGCTGCAGCCAATGAAATTGGTTTGTCTCCTCTCTATAAGTGCCTTGGCTGTCTTTGTCGCCTTGCAAAAAATCATCCCAGAGACCATTAAGAAGAAATGAAAGGGTGATGTAGTGATACTGTATCTGGCAACCTCCTTAAACCTGCACTTTCTAGTTAAAAATCACAGTTTGGGCAGTCTGTATTCATACAGTCAGTTTAGCCCTATTATTGTATGAAGCCATTTTTTAAATATTTATTATTGACGGTACTGTTTACATGGTACCTTTTTATGTAAATGTCATTGACCTTGGTTTACTTTTGTTAAAAAATATTTAACTTAATATATTTTGATCAGTGCAACATCAAGTGGAAAAGTAGCTATACATTATCAAAGCAAGTCTTTAAGTGAAGGGCTATTATTATTCTTTTGGATAAACTGTCTGTTAATCAATTTAGTCTTGGGACAAACTTAAAGATGCTGATAACATGGTGCTTTTAATGATTTGTGCACATAATGCATGGCCAACTGCTTTACTCCCCAGTTTTTCTATTCATGCCAAATAGCTGTAAGTAGCCTTTTTTTGTATATAGATCCTTTTATGTATTCTTTTAATACCAGTAACTGGTGCACAACTTTTTTTGCTTAAATAAATGTCTGCTTTAAAAATTCTGTCTTGTTGCGGTGAGGGAAAATGCCTTCTTGTTTCTGGAAGTGTTTGTGTGATCATCTGGCGAGGTCGCCCTGACTCAATACACCTCCCTGACGCTCGTCCGTTCTCCTTTCCACTGCTTGCAAGCTGGACCGCTCTTCTGCCAAAACTTGTTCAGACTTGTCCAAACAGTTTCTGCATTTGCTGTGCTGTGTGCGTGTTGTGAACAAACGGCACTGCCTGTGCTGTGATAACACCAGTGAAGGGGAAGCCTTCTGGAAGACCTCGAGCTGCGATTGTTGTTGTAGCCTGGGCAGACTGACACTGTGCTTTCTGTCTGCAATCAGACCCAGCAGGCTCTTTGTAGTGGAGGTCTGAAGGTAGTATCATTATACCTACAGTACTGTGCAAAAGTCTTAGGCAGGCAATGACGATTATGTTTAAATCATGTTGATGTAAAACTACAACGTCAGGTTGGTCAAAGTGTGTGTTTACATATTTTTAAACCTCTCTTCATTTCACCCCAGAATATATAGTTATTATCCAACATACCCATGTACTTGGAGATCAACTAGGAGTGCACCTTGGTCTTAGTCAGACCTCATAATGTGAATTAGCTAGTTAAGTGTACAAGTTAACTAAGCTGGTGGTGAAAATGAAGAAATACATGGAATGGCTGAGGTTCTTTCAAGGAGAGGTTTGGGAACGAAAGTTATGCTGTTCGAGCCTTCCAACCAGCTATCGGTAATATTTCAGAGAACAGAACAAATTTTTTTTTTTTTTTTTTCTTTTTTCTATTACTCTTTATTCATATATATTCTGATTGTGTTTTTTTTTTTTTTTTTTTTTTTTGTCTGAGCAAGAATACAATTACTGCCCAGATAAATGGCCTTAAACATTTTCTTGAACTAAGACTTGCACAGTACTGTAAACCATGACAATTCCCGGTCCATTTCTTCTCATCTTCCTTAACAATGTTGACATTGAAAATCCTAACACAATCTGCACGTGACTAGCAGAAAGTTGTGTAGCAATTCCCATTCACCCTAACTGTGTTGCTGAAAAACATAGCGGAGGTCTGAAGTTTATGCGGAAAAGCAAATTACCGAAATGCTTTTTGCAGCATGTTAATTGCATTTGAGTCGTGTTTCGATTTGAGAATAACAGTGCCGGAAACTGTTTTTTCTGTTTTGAAAATGCGAGCAGGTTCAGTTTGATTTGAGAATCAGATTATCACCTTGTCTACTTAATCCTTTGGTCAGCACAGGGTTAAGGATTTTAATACCACCCTGTTCTGTGTTCTAGTTGCGTGCTCTCGCTGTCATGCATGGTGTTTATCCAGGTTCTCCGATGTCCTCTTGAGGTCCAGAAATGTCTTTGGAAATTGTTCATTTTGTGTCAGTTCCCTGTGACAAGCTGGTGTCCTCTGCAGGCTCGTGTTTTGCGTCGTAAACGGCACTACTTGTAATATATGGCAGGTCCTCTCACTGCCTATCCGAAAGATGGCTGTCTCTGCAGGACATCCTGTTGTGACTTATGCCTTTAATATATAACAGTATCCCTTTCTTTCTAAAATACAACATCTGTATTACTACAAGTTTATAGATTTTGCCTTAGTGTGTCATGATCTGGCTGCCAAAATCCTTATGTAGTTATACAGATGGGGGTTCCTTTTAGGAGGTTGCTTATGACTGCTAATGTCATTCCTGAGAAATGACTCCTTCACCCAGGCTTTTCTCTGTCTTTAGCATGGAAACACATTGTACATTCACATTCACACACGCTGTCTCTAATCACGTTGAGCTACCACAGCAGAGACGGGTCTCAGCTTAACAAAAGGAGTTCTATGCATGGGAAAATGTCTATGTATTCTATGGAAACATTGAAATTATTCTGTGAAAAGTTCTTAAATATGAGTTAACTGATTTTTTTTCTTTGCCCAAGGCAGCTCATATATTATTGCACTCAGAGGCCAGTTTATTATGTATTCCTGCTTGCAAATGCAAGTGGGCTGGTCTGCTACATAGTTCAGAACTGCTTGACCAAGTATTTGAATGGCTAAGAGGTCCAATATAAGTAGTGTTGAGCGCAATGTCATACAAGGATCTTGGGAGCAGCCATCCATAGACTGTAGAGTTTCCAGAGAATGGCGTCATGAGCCAAAACCATCAGTCAATGGCAGTTCTCTGGACCAAAACACCTTGTTAATGAGATATGCCAAAGGAACAGCTCAGAACAAGAGTGGTGTATGGGAAGGCTTCTGGGGTCAGTACTGGGTCCCACCCACTAACAGCTCAGTCTACCTAATGGTGGTCTTCAAGTTTCTCCTCTTATGTTTTGTATGTTCTCCTAAAATTGCTTCCTATTATATTTGTTGCTGCTTTAGTTTTTTCCTATGCCCATTCTTGTTTGCTTGTTTTGTAAAATCTTTTATGGAAATAATTTTACAAAAGTGTGGGAAATTATTTTAGGGTTTTACTGGGAACAAGAAATATAATACATTTTGTTCTTCTCAATGCAGGTTTGTAATGTCCTGGTGGAAGCATTGTTTGACAGTTAGATGACGAACTGAAGGAAATGTTCTGGGAATGTTTGCTGTCCACTAAAGTACTGTTGTAGTCAACTTCCTGTATTACACATACACTAACATTCTTGCCCTCATGACTTTTGCGGTTCTAATACTTTCTGCATCTCCTTAAACATTAGCACAATGCCATAGTGCAGTTGTATATGTGTTTCTAAACTCAGTACTATGTTCAGTTTGTAAATGCAGTCCATCTATTCCATTGTGTCGTCTAATTTTACTGTACTGGCATCCTGTCCCGGGTCTTTCTCTGCCTTGTAGTTTTCTTTCTCTGTGTGTCTCGCATTTGCTCCACACTCAGTGACCTTTGTTTGTGTCAGCAGTTATGTATGAGGTCACCCTGCATGGGATTCCAGTCCACAGCTGGATGGACATTTCATCGTTATGATATTAAAAAAAACAGAGAAGACTTCACAGTCTGTGAGATCCATGGTGGACCTTGTGTCATCTTGTCTTTTAGCATAGCCAGTGCTTGTCTTGCAGGTCCCATTTAGATGATGGCATGGCCTGACAATGCTGTCTATGCAGAACACCTTTAACCCCCCGCCCCACTAGAGCTCATCCCTACCACTGCTCACTGTTCACATTTCCTGGACTGTCCTCTAACTTTGGGTCAGAACAATTGCTGCCTCCAAATCTCACACACACTTCGATTATGTGTGTGATCTGTGATGGGCTGACATGCCGTCCAGGTTGTCCCTGTCTTGTGCTTCCTTGTCTGGGTTCCAGGACCACCGTGATCCCCTCTCACTGAGAGATGGATGGAAAAATCACAGCCTTGCCTACGGAGCTTCACCCCACTCCACGCAGTTTCTGCCATTCGGATTTGCAGAATATCAAGATAATTAAAAATGCCCTTGAGGAGGGGCCATCTTACATCTTTCTTTTATATAAACCCATATCCAACAGCAAAATGCTCCTCTATGCTGATGGCTTGTGTGAGCTTGCTGTTTTTTGCACTCTGACCTGTAAGTCATGTCAGATAACTCCATCTCTTCTCATCTAACAACTCAGAAACAGCCTGTCCAACTGAAAATAACAGCACTTTGATTTCCTTTTTTACCCCTGTAATATCAGTGAAGCAAGCAGTTCCAAGTCATTTCCCACTCTGACCAGGTACAGATGTGAAAGTCATTTAGAGTAACCAGAGTCGTTCAGCTTGGCTTGTCTGACTCTCTTTTTTCCCCCGGCTTCAACACATCAACAAACGGACATATGGTGGCACTGAATGTGCCGTGTTTTCAGAAGTAGGTGTATCTGTTGGTCCGTGACTCTGCTCGAATTATGTAATGTTTCATTTGCCTGAAATGCCCCAAGAACGAAGATATTCTTTAACATCTTAACTTAAGGTTCATGTTTAAAATGTGACAGGAAAAGCAAATTATAAATGCATTCTTAATAAGCTAATAAAAGTACCTTTTTACGCAAAACTACTTGTATGGCTGGCAATTACCACATATTACCCATTCATACAACCGTTTAATGCTGCCAATGCCATGTAAGTCAGACAGCTGCAGTAATCTGGGGATTCCACAACACTGCTGGTCTCATTTCAACTGCAGGTCCGCTTCTTTAGTTATCACGCTGGTTGCTAGGTGACGCTTGCTTTTTTAAGAAGTGCATGCGAGCTGTTGACGGTTAGACTTGGTGGGATGGGATGCCATGTGTTAAACCAGTCCTCCCCCCATCACATGAAAGGATCAGTTTGTTTTTTTACTTATGTATTGTTTTTCCAGCTGGGAAGCAGTAGACAGGATACTGCAGTATGAGATAGGAAACTGACAAGTCTCCCACAATTTATCGAAAACGTTGAAATTTTTAAATTCATCTTGATGAATGAATACAGCAGAACACAAACATGACATGTCTTTTAATTCATTCTTTGATTCTGAAACTTATCAAATATTACTTTATGCAAGTAGGCTTAGTTTCTTAATTCATTCAACATGTAAATTAAAAGCCAAGGCAGTTATATATGTGATGTGAAGAAATGTTGGGCTAATGGTGCTCAGTTTTTCCAATGTGTTTGTTTAAGCAGGAATGTTGTGGATCATTTTTAATTCCTAAGACCCCCAGGAAACCTTTTGGGGGTACCTACTGAAGTAAAGACAGGCAATGAGTCTCACAAAGACACATCACATTTATGAAATGACAATTCTATTTGCTTTGTAAAGTATCTGCCACAGTTACTCAACATATTAGTGTCACTTGTAACTTCTTTGAAGCAATATTGGTATAGACTTGTTAAAAAAATGCACACGATGTGTTTATTGTGAAATATTTTGTGTCGTGTGTAGTAAATTGTGGCCAAAGTCTAGAGAGCAGAAAACGTAATGAAATGTGTTAAGCTATGGTGTAGAACCACTTTGCAGATCTTCTCGAGCCTAGGAAAAAACCCAGCCTGCTATATTGGGAGAACTGGGGGCCATGTTGTGGCTAATGGACCCAGCTGTTTGCAATGCCCAGCATATCAGGGTACATGTAGTTGGGGGGGCTCCTATTTACAGACTTTCAAATGAGGATTGAGAGGCGCTGAGTGGATGATGAGTGTTTCCTAGGCACTTGAAACTGCCTCCTCTCATTTGCCTATGGGGGGTGGGCCAGGACAGTGGATTGTGAGCAAGCCCACTCAATATACTGTGTGTAAGCACAGAGCAAGGCCAGATGGTAGATAGATTCTGCCCGTTCTCAAACAAGAGAACACAGGAGATTGCCAGTCAGATAGGCCTTGTCAGAATATTACAACACACTAAAATAGCCACCTACTCTGGTTTACCAAAAAAAAAGATTATTTGTAAGTCCTTGGCATATTCTGTGGAAATGTCATTTAGAGTTCACAAACAAAAGCCTCAAGTACGTCAGCCAAATGACAAATTTGTGTCTTATGGGATCATCATCACATTTTCCATCCCTGTTACACATAATTAAACTCCAACCCCTGATACACACAACAAAGGTAAATGCTTCTTCGTATGGACTGAAAAAAATCGCCCCTTTAAGGGATTACGCTCAGTATTCTCTCACCACATTAATGCCTTTCTCATACAAACCATTTAAGGAATCTCATCCCACCACCCAGTGTACTAAATAAATCACAGAGGAGATTAAAAACTGATCTCTTCCTGAAGGATAGTCTGATCTGACATTTAATGTCATCTTACTGCAAAAATATCATATTTGAAGAACAGAAACTATGGTGTAACTTAGTTTGGCCATTTTTATTAGCTGCTGAACAATGAGTGATTTAGAGAAAATGGTAGTTGCGCAGTTTCCTGTTACTCTGAAATGGGGTAAGCTCTTCACCAGACCCTTGTCCCTTGTCTTTAGGATGGGGAGATTAGCCCCACAGTAATGTGGGTCAGTTGCTGGGGTTATATTGAGCACTCACAGCTTTCAAGGTCAAAGCTCTCCATTTAAATGGACAATTCAGGGCCACACTCAGACTGGGGACGTCAGGGTATGTGTGGCATTCAGGCTGTGTTGATTTAGCCATGGTCTGAGGAAGCTCTCTGGAGGCTAATGAATCTTGGGCTCTTCATAGAGATGAAACAGAAGACTGCCCTCTTCAAGAAGAAGGCTGATCACAGGCCACTTTGAGGCCAGGTGGGCAAACTTAATACCTGGGCAACTCGTAGGACATACTTCCCTCAGTCTCCCTTGGGGCAGATGTTGTCCACCCAGATACTAAGAGCTTTTTGTAGATGCAGAGCATTCAGAGAAAGAGACAAGAAAAGAAGCTGAGATGTTTTCCCAGATGGATCTTAGAACCAGATGGTAAGTAGAAAGGTCTACATCTCCGTTGCTCTCCAGCAGGAGCTGAATGCATAATGATCTGAGTGCTCATGGAGCTGTGGGGGCCGTCTGCCATTGTCCGTGCACAGCTGGCTTGATCAAAGGTCAAAAATAGAGTGATGGAGGTGTCCAGATTTGATTCTCTTGGAGCTCGAGTGCCATTGCAGCAGGTCCTGCTGGCCACTGCCTGCTATAGATAACCAACTCTAAATTTTTTTTCTTTCATAATTTGACTTATCTGTCTTAATAGAGTGTCACAAATAATAGGATCAATTAACCCTGAAATTCCGTAAAGTCAAACGTGCATTTCAAAGAGGATTCTCAATTTTTCCTCTACGCATGTCAGGTCTGAAGCTTTGGCCAGTTTGTACAACTCAGAGAGGTGTTACTGGGTGACTGAGAACTGTTTTCAGTGAACACATACAGTATGTTCCTCTAATAAAAGGATCAAAATATACACTATTTAATAAACACTGTTAATAATGATCAACTAACACTGAATGAATATGCAAGAAACACAAAAATACATCCATCCATCTTCCAACCACTTATCCAGGTCAGGGTCTTGGACATTTAAAAAAAGACCTTTCATCAGGTTTCTTTCACTGACATTTGGTAGGAATTTACAATTGATGTGTTAATTTACAGAAAAGTATCATTCTTAACCAAAAGCCCCTGGAGAGTGGCTTTTCCGCTCGTATTTTATCATGCGGTCCTCCTCCTGTGACAGTCCAGCTTCTGTGTTTATTGGTTTTGCTTATAGGTGGTGAGCCAACTTCTAAAAAGTCTATCATTAAATTCCCAAATGTTCTCAGTCCTTCATTTGAAACAAAACCATCACACTCATCAGTCAGTGCATCTCAAATGCCTGCCCACTAGTGGAAACGGCTCAAGGAGAATGTTGCTTTCAATTATTTCTGGAACTGTTCTTGTTTTTCTACAAGCGCTTTCTCATCTGTCATCAGAAAGCATGGAGTTTGTTTAAGAGTGCTCTTCTCACACACTTACTATGCCCAGAGTTTATAGTGACCATTAATCAATAAACCCTGCGTAAGGCCAACACCGACTTGTAAAACTTTGGTGTAAGCTTCCGACACTCACCGGCTGCATTCTAGTGAGCCTATTGGAAAATTGACTGTGCATTGGCATCTTAGCACTCTTGCAGGCTGCAATTATAGTTTTTATGGCAATGGGGAAATTATATAATTTATGAAATTGGATTGTGGCTCTTTTCTAAAGGCTGCTACATTACAGTGTATGCTACAATAAATATATTTGTGGTTTGCTGAGTTGCTAAAATGATAACAACTGCATCTCCTGCATCCTACAACATTCTATACTATTGATTTTCCTTAATGTTCTGGTAACAAAATATACAAGTCATACTACCTTGCTGCTGATTATTAATACAGCATTAATGGCATATCTTGACATCAAAACTGTTCCTTATTCACTGAGTAGAATGAGCTTGACTTCCATCCATCTGTCCATTCTCCATAATTGTTCATCCAGCACAGGGTAGTGGCCAGTTCAGAGCCTGTCCCAGTAAGCAGAGGACACGAGGCAGCAGACACCCTGGACATGATGCACTGCCATCTCCAGGGTCACCCCAGGGCAAATTAAACCATGAGTCGAAACATTGGGTGGGGAGGGGGATTCACAGTTTTGTTTCTCGGGTGTTTCTAAGGACCTCCATGGTGCTTTAGGGGCTGCTGAAGGAGGGGACGGCAGTATATTCGCAACGTAGCAGCCAGACAATCCAAGTCAATCAGTCAGTCACACTTGACATCCCCTCACATGCCTCAGCCTCCTTTGCAAAGATGGTGATTGCTTTTTTCCAGACAAAATGAACCAATCATCATAATCAGCTGAGCACCCAATTCCTCAATAATTTCTACATATGCATGAGTGTTTATCCATTGTGAATTTTAAACAAATGATGAACAGACAATGGGAATAATAATTTTAACTCATTTCTGAGAGCTGATAAAGGAGACTTCGCCTACAGAACTACTATCATTTCTTAGCTTCCAGATAAATCCCAGCATTTGAATGGGGCTTTCCTCTGCCTCTGCTTGTTTCTCAGTTGCTGTTTTCACCTTAAAAGTAGGTTTAAAAAAGCTGGTTATTTAACTGGACCAGCTGAGGTTAAGTACTCAGCTCTAGGGTACAACAGAGCTTTCTTCTTTGGACTTTCCCACCGTGCCATCTGCTGTTGTGTCAGTGTTCGTCAGCAACAGCTTACTGGGCTAAGTCCCATCATCTCGCTGATCACTCGCCTCTCAGTCTCTGGGTGTTTTTTCCATTCAGTCATCAAGCCTCAATCCACTGATGCCCAGAAAAGGTGGCATTAGGATGTATGGCACATGTCTTCGAAGAAAATTGGAGGCTGCCCCAGTCATGCTTAGAGTATGTTTTATTCATGCCCATTGACTGCCCCCCCCAAATAGATGTGTTTCCAATCAGTGTAACACTCAGAGCTGGGAGCTTAATACCCAGGCTGCACTGCATCATAGACCCCTGTTAACCCACCCAAAAATCCCATAATCAGGATATCTATGAAGACCTCATGAATCCACCAGTGAGTACCCCAGAAGCCCTCAGGCGATCTAAGGGACCTGCAGAGTGGACCCCAGCTTATCAGGTTTCCTTTCTCACTCACCCTATCCTACGTTCCAGCACTATCCATTAGCGAGTGCTGAGCCCATATTGAGGGGTGCACAGGACGGTGACCAGTCCGACATGTAGAATCACCTCGTTCTTCTCAGGAGCGGCCTCTCCTTCCCCACTGATCTTCAAACAGCCATGAAAGCCATAAACTTAATGGGAGGAAATGGAGGAAAGATATGGCCCAATTAGATTCGTAAATCAAAAGTCATGTGGTCTGGAACCGCAATTGGTCTGAAAACCATCATTTTGCCAAAGCACCATTTTATTTATTTTTGTTGCCCACATTTCAAACCATTTCACATTTTGTGATGATGACAAATAACATTTTGGGTTACATGGGTTCAGCCTCTTTATTCTTGAGAGTTTGTCTCTTGTTCAGACTTAGCACTCATCATAAAGGACATACATGAGAAACCAAGCAGCATTGTAAGACATATGTGAGGCCTTATTACATCCTGTTTTTAAAACACATGGCGTTTCTTCTATAGCACCTTGGATATACAGCCACTGCAGAGCAGTACCGCTCAGACATAGCGGGTCTTCTATGAGACCTGCAACGTCCTGCAGCCACAGGAATTAATTTAAGGTGCATGTTCCTCCCGGTATTCAGGGACCAGGAAGCTGGGATGCGAATCTGTCTGCAAACCACCCCCATCAATGGAAAATGGATTAGTGCATGTCTATTTAAATGAGCTCCTTGTGTGACCTCCAGGAGAATGGTGAAGCGTTCAAAAGCTGTGGGGGCAGGGATGCAGGTGATTATGGCCAATCGCATTGTCTTGTTTAATAGACCGTCCCCTTGATGCTTCCTTGGTGTGTCATCACAGCGGGGGCCTGCGGCGACCGGCCCGCAAGGGGTCGTCTGCACCCCGGAGGGAGAGAGGGCCTCCGAGAGGTCAGGAGGGGCCAGGGCCTGGGGGGTGCAGGGGGTTGAGGAGGGGTGGGATAGACAGAACACCCTCACTTCGATCCCCTGAGTGGTAGCCCCCAGGGGACATGGTGACCAGGGCCACGATTGACATGCTGTCCCATACAGCGGTGCTGCAGACTTGTTCCACTGTCCCCGAAGAGACGTGTGTCTAACAGACTGATGTCTTAATTAATGTCTCAATGTATATGTTATAAAGGGCTGTAGAATACAGTCCAGCATTATTACATCCTGTTACAGAGTATTAAAGTATGCAATCATGTTATCGGCATTGTTTGGGGTAGTATGAGAGTCACGCTGGGCAAAAGCTGCAGCTCATATGCATGTTAAATGGAGCCCTGCAAAAGTGTCGCACAACAAACAGACTGATCACACTCACACATTTGTCACTTTCTGCGCACCACAAAGATTAAACTGTGTGGTTTGACTTGCCTTCAATGGATGCCTTCCACCATTCTTTTACCCCATTCATTATTTTTCTGATAAGGTGAACTTTGGATAACCAGATGACACTGGAAGATCACCAGACTGATCTTTAATACTTGGTCATCTGGTAAGGCCTATTTGTTAATGCTCAGATGAAGCACTGATGGTGATTAAGTTAGTCCCCAGAGCATTGTTCCTTATACGTCAAGACAGTCCTGTATTGTGATGTATGCAGAATGACTTACACAGCTTAAACTAGCTTCAGGACTAATTCTAACCAATGCAGCCCTAAAATGAGATTGTAACACGAGATCTGAATGTGTGCTTTACTTAAAAGAAGAGACACGATTGAGAAGGAACAGAAGTACCGGTGTTCTCCTTTAGCCACACATCACAAACATGGACCGAAGTGTCGGTGATAAGATAAAACACGTTTATTGTCACTGGACAAATACAATGAGATGTCATATCAGCCTTGCTTTTTTATGCAATACTGTGGGAAGCTAATCTGGTTCGATTAAAGCGAGAGCGGAACATCAGAGGCTGACCGGTTCCTAAATGGAATCACAGGACTGGGATCTCTATCAAATGCATGTGATTTTACAGCTATCTGCCTGCTACTGTGGCTTGGATGGTGAAGTCCAAGGTATAATTACTATTGGTTTCAACAGAACATTTTTAAAGTGTAAATAAAATGAGCTGAGATCACATGATTACATCTGAGAATCACAGAGCACAATACTGAAGTGATGGTATGGACAAGAAGAGGTGGGACCACAATTAATGAAGCAGCTGTGACTGTCTCTCCTGACTTTGAAAATTCCCCCACGCTAGGCTCTTGTTAATCAGAAACCTGAAAAATCAGCATCATATTTGATTATAACGTGGTAAAGGGAGTTACAATTCCATGTGTGACTTGTAAGTCACAGCTGTGTGTGTGTGCACACGCGCGTACATATAGATATATTTCATAATGTATATATGTCTGACAGTAAAAATGTTCCACAGCACTTGGCTGATGACAATGATTTATGAGCAGGACTGTTCATGAATTTTTATCATGTTCTACCCCCAGGAACCATGTGTGTCCTATTGTATGTTCTAGTCATGTGCATATTTATTCATTCATTTATTCATGTACATGTTCTGAAAAAACCTACTTTGAGTTACTGCCTTCATATTTCTTTGAATTTCTCATCCCAGCAGACCTATCAGGCAGGCCCATTGCAACAATGTTGATATTGCATATGGTGGTCACTGTTTATTAACGACTGTTTGAAAAATTAAAGTGACACTTTTTTAGAATGTGCCTAAATGTGTCCAAATCAAATTTACCACAAAGTCTTGTAGCTAATTTAATTATGTCAGGTTAGTCATGTGAAGGAACACCTTTATACACATCCTGTTACCAGCACAGATTAGCACAGGTTAAACAAAATGTTTAAATAGACGTTAACTGCCTACTCAAAGAAAATTAATTAGGCCATCAGCTGAAGGAAAAGTTAGCAGATTGCCATCACTAGTCCACTTCCTGGTTAAATGAGGCCTTGTTATTCCTCTTATTTACCACCTCAGTTATGTTTACTCATGAAGGTTGGATGCAGTGGTGCACTGTGTATCTGCAGACACCTTCTAGCCTGATCATAGAGGAATATCAGCAGACAGAAGGCTGCCTATGATTGCACCAGGAATGCTGGTTCCAACATTAATGAGTCGCTTGCTGAGATTTGAATGGAGGCGCAAGCAAATCAGAAAAAGCTGAAATCTGGAGGAGGGGAGACGCGCTGGGGTCGGAGGGAGGGCACGGTCTCGTACCCTGGTCCACTGTTCCATTAAGAGCAGCCCTCATTATCATAATGAGACAGTCGAGGGAGAGCTGAGTAATGGTGCTACGGAACAGCCTGCAAACGCTTCCCACAGATACGAGTGCAGCTCAGCCGAAGTTAATGAACTTCGACCGTCTTATTGACGATTAATGAGGGCTTTTTGCCCCCTTTGTCCTAGGTGGTCTTCTCTGTACTCATTTCTGCAGCTGGACATCTGACACTGTCAGTCTGTCTGACACAGCCAAAGAATTTAGAAAGCAAATGTTAAACTGAATACATTTTTTAAACTAATCTTTTTTTAAGGTGGAATTGCTTAAGGAGTCGGACTACCGTCACATTGCAGATGCCTTTAGAAAACGGATTTTGAAACCTTCAGAAGTAGTGTCGTTTCTTTTTGACATTGTTTTGGTCTCTGATCACCCACATATCAGTGGTGATTGACTACATAACAAGGTGATGTATTTCACTGTGCTATCTCACAGAGAGATCTTTCTGAAGTGGAAACTTTGGACTCAAATTTCATACGAGTGTAAAGTTCCTGGATGTCTCAGTTCTTGTTTATGGCTCTTCCCTCTAGAAAGGAGAACCTCCTTGGAAACAAAATGGGACTCCTGTCATGTCATTAGTCTGATTTTAGTGATATCCAGAAGTGTCATGCCTGTTGACTGATGTGCTGGAACACTAATGCTCCCCAAATTAGCCATGCTGGTTTTAACAGGATGAAACATCAGTAACTTCATGTTCATATATTGGCTACACTTGGCTGCCCATCTGGGAAACTAGAATTATTTTGTATAAATATTACATATTTCAAGCCTGCTCAGGAGCTACAGATTGGCATCATCTCATCCCACGCAGAAAATTCGTAAAGCAGTGAACCAAGTACCCTAGAACCATCTTTCTGGATATTGGTGGCTATTTACAGTAATAATTTAAAGAAAGGCCTCCCTCGCTTTCTGAGTGATGCACTCCTTTGTAGCCACAATCTGGTGTCACACACATCCAGAAGTCTTCAGGGACAGGGGACACAGTGAGGCACAGGTAATTAACAGAAGTGAGGCTGCTCCCCCCAGTCATTGTACCCATTGCCAGCTGGTGTAAGATCACCTTAAAAACCTGCCCTCAACTGGGCAGAAAGCACAGATGGAAACATACAAATTCCACGGGCTCCCTTCCCACCGACATAAGCAGACGGCTTCAAAACGAGGGTCCACATATTGGCTACTACCAATTATGACGTGGCTGTTGAACAAGACTTTCCATCATCATTCGTAGCACTTTTTGCAAGCCTTGTAATTATATAATCGCTCTTTAAAACACATTTTAAATATATCTTTCTCTGTTCCAATGCCCTTTATAGCTGATTAAGGCATGGCAGAGAATGAAACAGACTTGTCTTGTGCTCAGTTCATTTAAGCAAAACCAAGCACATAAAATTGGCTATTATATCAGCATTATATAAGTGAATGGGTATATGTATATGTACACATGCACACACACACACACATACATAGATACATAAATATTCCCTTTTGTAGCTAGGAGCCTTTGTAGAAACTGAAGTTTGTGCCATATTTAGACACATGGAACCCATTAAAATGAGTATCAATGAGGCTATGCTTCCAGGTAATATTGTAAACACCTGTTTCATTTAATAGTGTGCCACTTGGCACACATTCACTGAAATGTGTGCATGTTAAGGAACCGATTTCAGAATGTCTAGGAAACACTTATTAGTGCACTGCTCACCACAGGCTAGCTGAGTAATTCCTAAAATACCCCCTAATGATTAGCTTAATTATAGTTTGGTGCAGCTTCCAGAAGGCACTCTTGGTGAAAGCAGCTCTTAAAGTCATATATCTACGCTACATTAGTCCTCTGGGTCTTACTGTACCTGTAGGGTAGTGAGGGAATTGGGGCCTATGTTCAGTCCCTCACTTTGGAAGTTCCCCATCACAAACCATTATTTGAGGGGGATTTAGATTCAATTTTTCCAGGTCTTTTGACTTCACTTTGCATTCCTTGGAGGCTTGGGCATCCACCCAGAGAAGAAGGCATGGATCACTCTGCAGCTGGGAGTTTCCCTGACCACCTTGCTGGATGCCATGTAAAACAGCAGATCTTCAGAAAGGAGATACTGCTGTACGCTGTCTGCTAGGTGGAAATGTGGGCTGAGCTCCCAGAAGAACAGGCACATTCAATTCAATTCAATTCAATTCAATTTTATTTATATAGCACTTTTAACATGAAGCATGGTCACAAAGTGCTTTACATAGTCCTGGGCCCACAGTCCCCAGAGAGTAAGCCAAAGGCAACAGTGGCAAGGAAAAAC
>JAACJT020000021.1:3834749-3856468 GCA_009936485.2 Gymnarchus niloticus | reverse complement strand
GCTGTGTGTCATCAGCATAGGAGTGGAAGTTAATACCATACTTTCTAATTATGTCACCAAGTGGCAGCATGTACAGGCACGTCAACCTTACATCACCAGGACAGTCCCTGCTGCACAGGAATAAATGCCGAGCATTGGGCTCTGCACTGCACATCTTCTATTGTTTATTTGACATCTGGTCCCTGTGACAGTTGTGTCTTTCTTCCATTTTTCACCATTCAGCCTTCATTTATTGAACCCCTTACCAGATTATCTGGACTGATGCATTTAAATCATTTGTAAGAATTGAATTGTAATAAGGTAGAAACCATTGTGTTCAAATACTCAATAAAGGCGTCAGTATAAGTGAACCAAATTCATTTTGTCCATGGGTCAGAACAATGCTGAAGTTCGTGTTAATACACTTTTGATCTGTGCTGGTTTTGCACTGAAATGGTTTCCCGTTATTCTCAAGCCTGTAACCAGATAAGAGGTCGCTGAGGTCAAGTTCTTGTGTATATTTCCCAATCAGGCCATCTTTTGTTCATTTTATGAATTAAATTTTATAAACCAAAAAACACACCATGTCCCTGAGAAAAAAATTGCTCTTTTCCTTCCTTCCATCCATCCATCCATCCATCTTCTAACCACTTATCCTGATCAAGGTAGCGGAGTGCCTGGAGTCATTCTGAGGTTACGGTACACTCAGAATTGGATGCAGGGTGATTTAGAGTCGCCAGTTCACCCAACTGTACGTCTTAATACCACGAGAGGATACAGGGGTGTGTGCATTAAATCCACACAAGACAGAGAGCACATGCAAAGTCAACATACAAAGAATGGGAGCATGACTGGAACGCCTTTCCTGAAGGCATGAGGCAGCATTGCCACCCCTGGGGCTCCCTGCTTAGAAAATGGAAAGAAGTACATATCTGAATGTTTATGTGAATGTTTATGACCTTGCAATGGCCTGTCATCCCATCCAAGGTGTACCCCAGCACTGTACCCTAGGCCCCTCAATGACCCTGAACAGGATGAGCAGTTAGAAAATGGATTAATAAATGACTACTGATTTTGATTGATTTACTCTTAATTAATCAAGCACCTACTGCCGAGAGACCTTGACCAATTCAGTTTCAGGCTGCTATCGTCCCCTCCTTTTGAAAGGATGGCTCTTTTATTCACAGTGATTAGCTCTCTCTTTTTTTTGACTTCACGCCCTACATTCATGCTCAGGCAGTTGAGGTCTTTGGACATTTTCTTTGACAAAGGTAGTTTAGCTCTGGTGACAAAAGATTGGTAGGCAGCAGTCAGAGGCCAGAAATGACTGTCCTTTAACAGAGAAGACACGCGCTGAAGGTTTTCAGCAAATTTTGCCAAATGGATTCTACTTTTTCTTTTTGTCTGTTCATTTCACCCAATGAAGAACATGATCAGCATTTGTTGTGAGTTTTTGTAATGTGCTGCTAGACTCACTATGTTAAAGTTTGCTCACAAAAGAGCAGGAACACCACAGAAGCAGTTTTAATCTTACATGAAGTCCATGCATTATCTTAAAAATCCCTCTTTACTGGAGACCTCTATGAATGGAATGTATGGTCTGGCTTTTAGAAGTCACTTCTCCAGTCTTTTGGCCTGTGGCTTTTCCTGCACAAACCATTTTCTGTTCTCTCACATGGGGAAGGGAAAGATGCTTAAATAGGCAGCACTTTACCCGTTGTGCTTTCATTTGAGAAATTTGTGAATATATTAGCAAAAGCTGCAGCTCTTTTCATAGGTACACAAATTCTGATAGTACATTCACAATTTCTGACAGTAAAACTATTCGGGAAATGTGCAGACATATCTTTATCTATGCAAAAATAATGAGGGAGATTTCAAAATTATGAAACGGTGCAGTTGTTCAGTAGACTGTGTTTTCAGTATGAATTAAATCATGCGTATGATGAAGCCATAAAACCTGTGATGCCTGACATCTCTGAGCAGAGACACTGAAATAGCTATGCTTCCACAGCACACACTAAACTCAGGGCTTCTGGCAGCGCTGAGCTCTGGGTAATAAAGCACTGGGAAGGTGATTAAAGCAGCTGAAAAAGCATACTGGGTGTGCTACTCACTCAACAATTAATGGACGCTCCTCTGACAGGCTGTAACTCTGTTGGGTTTAAAGCTAAGCCCTGGAGAATAACTTTATGGGCAGAGAGGGACATTGGGTACCTGTAAACTCTGTAAAGGGCAAACCCTCTAAACACCAGGCAATAGGATGGGCTATTCTCTGGGGACGGAGCTGGTGTTTCTGCGTTCTACAGTTCTGGTGGACCTCTAACCTAGGGAGCTTCTGGGACAAGACACTCAACAAACAACTTGGAATAGTATCGCAGCTTCCACAGCAGCGTGTAAGTAAAATCTCCCTTTCATTTTTTATGTTTCAAATGACCTTCAATGAGAGCCATTTTGAAAATAACTTGTGCCTCCACGTTGCTTTTTATACAGGCAATATGAAAGGCAGCTCAAACAAAGATCTGTATTCATTATCAAGGATACATACTGTATGCTGTCACTACTTCATCATTTTTCAAAGGCTAGGCTCTAGCCATTCATTTCCTCAAGTTATCAACTTTTTTTTTATTTAAATAGAAAACCAGTGGATCTTGGGATGAAACCCAATGGCAGCAGGGTGGAGATGAGAAGGGGACCGGGTGAGAAAATGGCTCTGACAGGAACAGACTGCTGGGATAGAGGAGTGAGTCCCAGCTGGGTGCTGCTTTGAAATGGGTGGCTTCAGCAGGGACCAGCCCTCCATTTCTGCCAGCCACACGTTACACTGCTTCACAAGGGACATCTGTAGGGACATCCCATGAAGCCAGGTTGACTGAGGTAAAGCCTGCTCCTGTTATCTGGTCACCAGAAAAAGACTGGAGGAAAGGCCAGCATTTAGCAAGCGGCTCATGGTGTCTGCTCATTGTTTTCAGGCATCACTCGGCAACGTGAGGACATTGAAGTGTGTGGAAAACATCAGCTTGCTGAATGTGTATTTTTCCCAGCTTGAATCATTTCTCAATGATGAAATACTGAACCCCTCAGAATGCTGTTACAGATGTTAGGACAGTAATAGCCTGGCTTAATTCCCTCCACTGTAAGTCTTAAGCTGAGGTGGGGCACGAAGGAGGACATCATGGTACAATCCAAGAGACAAAAATACGCACATGATACAGCAGAAGTTTCATCTGTCAGGGACTGCATGTGTATCGATTACCTTCTTTTAGAAGGGGGAAAATATTGTATTTGAATTATTTAACATAAATGCCTCTGTTCAAATGTGACAGAGCAATAACTAGTGGAAAAGAACCAGCGGAATGTATGTTTTGTTGTGTTTTTTTGTTTGGTACAGTCTCTTACACTATCATTTGGAGTGATCTGTAACATCAAGGCAAATCTTTCCAGAGGATTACAGGCTCAGGATTCTACACTAGGACATCTTGTCCAGACATCACAGACATCCAGATATAATTCAGTTTCTCTGCCAACAAAAAAAAACAGTATTTTTTTTCTTCACCAAGGAATCTAACAATGCAAGTCTTTTAGCAAGAGCTTTCAAGTTGGTCTGTTGAAAAGAAAAAAAAAACTTAATTTGAATTAATTTAATGGCTTCTTTTCTGTATTTGTATTCAGAGTCAGAGATGTGAGAGGCTATACTTTTTTCATTCAGAAACTACATGTCTTAGATTACCCTTAGTCTGTAAGTAGTTAATTCTGTTTAAAGGGGGCTATTTTAATAGCTTGCTCTCATGCGAAACATTTTCATCTTTGTGAGTCTTTAACTGTGGTTATCATAAAAAAAGGGCTCAGCCCCTCCCCCCAGCCTTTGTTAAGCAAGGGCAAATCTGTGTGAAGGCAGAACCAGGAGGGAGATACAGCAATCTTCTGAAGTGGCCCACTGAAGTTTTGGCTGCTCATGAGAGATTCTGCCACTGTGTTTTTGGAAGGCGGACCTCCTTTCAGCTTTGGCTGTCTTTGGAGGCCGTGTGGGGGTTTCGAGAGGCAAAGTCAGAGAAGGCATAATATCTCCTGAAGGTTTAATCCAGTAGGGCCTTTCTCCCCTAAGGTATGGAAGGTTACTTCTGGTCTAGATTCACAACAGCTTACGTAAGCAGCTATTAGTAGAAGAATACTGTAGATTGCACTGAGGCGTATAGTTGTAATCTATCCTCCCATGTCAGCTGTTGTAGCCCAGCTGCAAAGAAATTCAGCGATGTGTGGGAACAGAAAAAGGTGGCAGAGTATGAATGGTAATGTGTCAAAAGTTCTGTTCTCTCTGTATCCTGCCATTCGGCCAAACTTCACACAGGAGAACAGCAAGCATTTTTCTGAGGCAATGCTTCTCCTTGATTGTAAAAATCTGATTTATTTACATCATAAAACAGCTGTCACTTCACATTGGAATTTTCTGTTTTTTCAGCTTTTATTATGATATGACCCTGAGTATGAAATAAAATCAAATTTTTTAAGTTGTCTACCAGATCTTTAGTTAATTCAGCAAAGATGCACTTAGCATCTGGCAATAGTCATTGTATCAGCACAGGTGATATAAATGGCAAATGGTGATAAACCAAAGCCAAGTGTGCTGTCATCTTACCTCACTGCTGTGCGGTTTGGGGACTAACATGAACACCTAGGAGGCCATCTGGGCAGCCTGCAGCGTGTTTGACTGCGATGAGGGAAAGGTTCATATCAAAGCGTCAAACTCAAAGCAGCAGCCCCCCTGCTGAGACTGGAGCCCCGTTGTGTCATATGACATGTCTGTCAAGGATCTCAGCTGCAGGCAGCACAGGGATGAGAATACACAGTACAATAGCTGTCTGTACAAAGCTGGAAAAACCCTGCTATGTCGCCCTCCACTATGCTTCATATAATGTCAACAGGTATGGATCAGCAGAGGGTAAATGAAGGTCGTACCAGAGTCTCCTCCATGGCTTCATCTTGCTTGCCAATTGTTTCTCCTCCTCCATTAAAGACAAATGTTGCAACATTCTGATTCCTATTAACTCAAAGCAGACGCATGCACTTGAAAGCACTGTGACGTGGGTTGGGAGGGAATGCAGAGATTTAGGGCTGGAACGAGGTTGTCTTGAGTGCAAGTGAAGGCACGACGCCCTCGCACTGCCTTCATTCAGCCCGCTTTCTTGTGGCTGAGATAAGAGCATGCCGCTTTGTTAGACAGCCTGCCGAGCATAACTGGTCCGTTTCACGCCAGCCTTGGAAATCTGTCATTGCACCACTCTCAGGAGTTTGAGCCCACTGAATGAGAAACATCTGCAACAGCCTACGATGCTGAACTCTGAGCTGCAACTGTCACACAGCTGTTTGATATAAGCATTTCAATTCTGTTCGACTTGCCTTCGGTGTCCGATTAGGACTCTCTGTCTAGCTTTGTGGATTGGTAGCCTAATGAAGGCCGTCCTTCTTATTACCAAAATGGTGACTCCCTGCTTTTTGCTATTCACACCACTGAAGACCTATTCAACACGGCAATGGAGACTGGAGTGTAAAGAGTCAATATATGCCCCTTTAAGGATGCCCTAACCCTCTCAAGCTTATTGCAAGAGAGTCATTCGAAGAACAGTGGTAAGCACCACAAGGGCATACTGTAATCTATCTGCTGGGTCTTCTGAAAGTCATTCCCATCACGTTCTATTTCAACAATTTCCTCTAGCTTCCTCTGCTCATAGCCCAAGTCCAGGACTTGTGAATGAACCTCAAGAGTCATGCAAGTAGACAATTCAATGTTTTCAAAGCATGAAAGAATGCGGAATCAAGCTTCAAGACACACATGGAGCACCAAGGACAGCCTTTAGGAGCTGCTATGTTTATATTTAGGAAGCATAGGAATTGGGAGAAAAATCCAGAAATTCAGAAATTCTTCTGTTCTTTACATAAAATGTTGAAATTCAGGACAAGCTAGTTATTTAGCCAGAATTCAGAAGACTTTCATTTTCATTTCTAATGTTAACAGACATAATGAATCATTTTTTTTACAAAAACACATTTTGTGTTCAATTTCCCAATTTAGAAGGCTGTAAATATTGGAAACTTTATGTTAAGGTAAATAAAAGATGAGAAAAAGTCAGTATTTAATGGCAAATTCTTTGCTTGCAATAACTGCATGAAGTCTCAATTGCACTAGAGTCACAAGACTCTTTTCGTCACTTGTGACCCTGTGTTTGCTTTTAGCTCTGGCTACTTTAAGTTGTCTTTCCACCTTCAGTTTCCCAATTGACTCGGCCAGATTCAGGTCTCCATGTTATAATTTTCTGTGTTCAGCATGTAATATGTCTAATGTTACTGTCCTAGGCAAGTGATGCCCTAAACTGGTGACAGTTTCGCAGACATGATGAGTTTGTTTACCCCTGGCTCTCCCTCACAGTTGTAGTGACCAGTGGGCTAACAGCGTTGATGCTCGTGTGCTCTCCCTCACAGCTGGGTGTTTATGGACCCCTTCCTGGTTCTCTGCACACTTCAGCCTGCCCATGACTTTCCTAGATGGTTCCATTCCCACCTGTCCATACAACCAGAACTCTTTCAACTTTGTTTAATTCTCTTTTTATTTGCCATCTGCCGCCTGCTCTCTTAACTGTGGAAGGCCTTAGACCTCACAACATATCCACAGTACCTAGCACTTAATTTTTTTGAGAATTTTATAATCTTTGTCTAAATGGGGGATATGCTCTGTGCATTTCAACTTTTATTTGGAAATCTGATCTTCAAGATTGACATACTGAAGTCCTAATTAGACCTCTTGTCCCAACATGTTTGGGTCGCTGTGCATGTGTATGTAAGTATGTGGACCTATGGAGGCATATGTTTGGAGTAGTTATGAAACATCTATCTGACTGCCTCACAGTCCAGTGAGGACCGCATCTCCCAGAGCATCCTGTGTCTCTTCACAGGCACCTTTTCCTGTCCACAGTTAATTTACCTGCCTTGAATGCATTTACCTTCCCCCCCGGTGTTGATAAAGCCAGCTTCCAGAATCTGTCATGTTTGCTTGCCTCTAAGTTAATTAAGGGAATATGTTTTTGGCTGCCAGGAAAATCCTAACAACCCGCTGTGCATGATAACAATACCAGTTGGATCTGGTGTGAGGCGTAATCAAAAAGAAGGTAGATGCAGGAGCTGCATGGTCACACAGCACCGAGCTGATTTTAGCTGAAGTGTCTGATTGTTTCACCAGTTTATGAGCATTGAAGCAACACACCGATGGCTTCTGTGTTGATTACACATCAGTGATCATTTCAGTCAAGTGATTGCTTTTCAAACACGGAGTTTTTGTTTCCTCAGGTGTTTGGCCACCGAACCTCCACCTGAGTGCGGAATCATTCTTCCGCCTGTCGCTGAACCTTCACATATTTTGTGAGGCACTGCAGATTCCACCGCAGCTTCCTGTGGCTTCAGCCCTTCAGCATACGGAGCCTTCAGACTGCCTGCATGTTTGCCTGTGTGCTGTACAGATAAGGGTGTAATTATTTTATCAGCTGGTGAGGGGAATAACGAGAATTTCAGGTTTACCTGGAAGACAAGTGTTTCCATGGAAACTGACTGCTTGCAGCCTGGGCTACTCAGCGGGATGAGATGGGAGGGGTGGAGGGATGAAATGAGAGACTCCATCCAAATGGCATATAAACCCCACTCAAAATCTAACGGTTCTGAAAATTGCTCAGAGTGAGGGTCAACAAGAAATGAACCGTCCATTTAATATCTAGCTGATGCTGTAATTTTCAAAGCTACAAAATTTCAGAGGAAAAAAATGCAGTCATTTTGTGTAGGCACTGTGAAGGACAGCTACTTCCTCTTTGGCACCAGTTACTGGAGCCAAATGAGCTTTCATAGTCAGGTCAGCCTTTTCTGCAGTCTCCGTAGACTAAACAGTACTAGCCAAAGGCCATTAGGCTATTTCAAGCGATTTAACATGCTCTGCTGTCTGGGATAGAAAGTAATTTCCGAGACTTTGGGAGTGGGGTCTGTTATTAGCAAATAATTCCCTAAATCTCTGACTCATTTGCCCAAATCCGGACTTGCGAGATCCAAACCAACATAGAGATTTTGCAACTGTGTGGTGTTATACTTTTTCAGGCCCTAAAATTCAAATTACAGACCCAACAGCCTTCAGTTTATATGTTGGCTTGTTTCTTCTCTAGCTTCACGTTGTCAAATGTCTGTTGGGGGGGTTCCAACATGCGACAGACAGATTCATAAAAATATCTAATGCACTCAATAGGGTTAAATCAGCCTTGAAAACAAAGCAAGCTTTAAAATGACCCTAAAACCACACTAGAGGTTGGTAAGGTTGACCCTTGTCGTTCTACTGATCTGTGAATATGAGAGCCTTTGCTCGGAGTTCAGAAGGACAATAATAGGGGCATTAAGGGGTAGGCTGCCTGGAGACAAAGATGTGGGAAGAGGTAGCAAAGTCAGAGCCATGTGGAACAGATGGAGATGACAACTGCTGCAGGAAAGGAAATGCAAAAGACTGGGACACCACGCTAATCCACGCTTCCGCTTCCAGCTTCCTGACTAATGACATTTTATACCCAGACAGCTGCAAACCTTGAGTGCTTCAAGGCAATCGTAGTGATATCAAGGGATGATGAAGCAGGACAGCATTTGAATCCTTTTGCCTTTCTCCCAGTGAAATCACAATTACGATCTTACTGACCGCAAGACGGGCTATTCAGGGACGGAGGGTAATTGAAGGGAACAGGAAAAGCCTGTAATTACGTGGATGCTTCCTGGACTCTTTGGCTGAAAGTAAAAAAACGGACCACCACGGTGTAAAGAGTACATTTAAATCTACGCATTACAATTACTAATTACTTTGTCATCTTATACACTTTGTATGACAATGTTTATTGTCTAGTAACATATGTTTGAGCAAACATGGATCTTGACTGTGACAAAATTTTCCCTGTGAATTGCTTTTTCAAATTGTGGACTTTCACATGTGAGTTAAAGTACTCATTCAAAAGCAATATTTTCTATGTTAAAAAATCCATAAATACATTAGTTGAGACCATAATTAATACCATAGTGACTGAACAGAAAGACCCTATCCACCTGGCAGGACTGGCCCTTCACATCTAACTTTTCATCTAACAGTGAAAGCCAATGATAATCCTGTGACTGACAAGCTCAACATCTTCAGATGTCTGGTAGAGTCCAAATAAAAGTATCCCATTTGCAGGTTATGGTATGTTTTGTGCAATACACGATACTTGAGGGACTAAGGTTTACCAATCCAGTCAACAACACTGTGACAGCATTTGACCAAACGGGGTGTCACTTGTCAAACAGATGGCCATCCTCACACGTTGATTGAGGGACTCAGTTAGCACTCAGAACGCCCAAGATGTAGACTCAGAGCAGATGAGCAGCCCAGCAATATTTATCTTTGCACCAGTGGCTTCCTGGACCCATTGTGTACGCATAGACTGAGGCGTCAAGCCTGGGTGGAGTAGATGGTTGGTGTAAAAGGCTATACTCAATTTACTTACTAGGAGGTGATAAAAGTCTTGCTGGACCTGCTGCCCAGTGTTGCTGAGGATAAGAGCACCTCCATCCCAGGGCCCCCAGCTGGGGCTGTCCTCCCCCCAAAGCCCTGCCTTCTGGATGCCCATTCCTTGTTATCCTGAGAAGGTGCCTATGACAGCTCGGGAGTGATGGAAGAACAGCAATGAGCTCAAACAGAGAGGGAGCATCTGTTAGGTGCTTGCTAACGTGAATAACGGCCTTTATGACAACATAAAATGAAAGCTGCTGCCTTAAAAACATGTCAGAGAGCTTTAATTACAATGCTTTTGATTAGTGTGTGACAAATGGTGGCCAGTTAATTTGTCCTCACAATTGGTGACAGTTTTCAGGTGGGTGACTGGATGTCAGGGTGTCAATGCAGGTCCCTCTGTTTTCAGATTTGTCTCATTCAAGTACAAGACTTAAAATAAAACTTAAAAGTCAATTAGTAAAAGTTCCGCTCCATCCCGTCAACTGACCGATGCCAGTATGGGCAGTTAGCCATGTCGCCTATGCCTAGATCCACATCTGGTTACATCGTTATCAACTGAGTTAAGGTGCAAAATAATCAGAAAGCTTATTAAAGTTTTAATTAATAATAAAGAAATTGGGCCCTATTTTGCACCAGCGGAAAACGTGACGCAATGTGGTTTTGCTAGTTTCATGCTAGCGCATTCCTCATTTTCACATCAAGCAGACACGTTTTCAAAATCATAAATGATTTTGCACGCGTTTCCCACTCTTAGGAGTGGTATTTTTTAAATGAGGTGTGGCTGGGCGCATTGTTAGCACGTTGCTATTTTAAGGCAGCGAAATGACATTGCGCTTTTGACCAACGAAAACCACATCTAAAGTCAGTGGCGTATTATTAAACGATATTTAGGGGACGCGTTTTCAAAACGTGTGGGTGCACGACGTTCGTTACGGACATAGGTATGCTCTCGAAGTGCACTAATGGTTTTTTGTTATTTCATTCATACATATATGTTTTATTATAGAGTACAACTTATGTATAAGTATAACTCCCCATATCCCCACACCTGCTTCATCTCAACAGGCTTAGGTGGAACAGTGGTGCTCCCATAAATGATGTGTTCACGCATTTTCACTTCGCGTACGAGCACGTCCGTTTCCTTGGCCGAAATCCGATCTGGTTTGCCAGGTAAACACGCCATTATAATGGAAATCTCCCATAGTTCATGCGCCCCTGCCTTTTTAAGGTGAGGTGACGTACCATTCTGATTGGTTTATTGCATGCTACACCCAAAACATACCTTTGAATAATTAGGAGAGTTAGAACAACCTTTTGGCGCCTAGCGCTGGCGTGAAGTATGTTTTTTCCACCATCAAAATAGCAAAATGGATTTGGACATGGTCATAATGCTTTGCGTCAAAATAGAGCCCATTATGTCACTTGCAAACAGGCATGTATCCCACTCTCAAGCACATGGGTGATGCCAGGGAATGAGAGCCATCTGCTCTGACCTTTTTCCCAGAATCCTCAGCCTAGGTGCGCTGCAAGCAGTGGAACTGATAAGGATTATTCAGGACCAGGCTGAGAGTGAGACAGCCCTGGGGATAGGATCATGCTTTCTCTGCCAGATGGGAGCTCAGCCCCCATTGATTTGAACTATCTGGGAATGAATACCCAGCCAAGGCCCGTTGAGCAATACAGGACCAAAAAAAATCACAGTTATCAGTAATAGAGGACCTAGACAGTTGCATAGAAAATTATGCAGGATGTAACGGCCATTTTATCACTTGACATTGACACGATGTTTCTTGCAGGAGAAGCAGCTGTTAAATCATTGTTATTTCATAAATGAATCTATTTTGAGCATCAGTTTTAATATAATAATGGATGGTTTTGTCTACAGATGGCAGGTAAATGACTTTGGGTTTTTTGAGTCCCTGGTCATTCCCCGGGGTCCACCATTCTGTAGCACAGCACCAACTGGGGCACCACTCTCACGGAGGCTTTGGATGGCGACAGGAAACGTGATTCTGATGACAGCTGCAACTATACATCCAAGTGACCACACCCCCCCCACTGTAAACGTAGCTGCCTCCCATGGGTGGCTTCACCAGCCATCATGGCGAGATGTGGTGCTGCAATCAATGGCACAATAGAACTGATTACTCAGATGATGCATTAGAGCATTGTAGCGAAGCATAGCTCGGGAATTGCAGTTGGCTGCTATGCAAGCTGGGCCATGGTTAGCGCAGATGAATAAGGTTTTTGTTTTCGTCTACCTGGAGAAATTAGAGTTGGTGCTGCAATACCAAAAATTTAAAAATACTGAAAGAAATACGACCTATATCAGCTTTTTTAAAATATTGAAGTGCAGAAAAGCCTCAGTTATTCATTTGCATGATGTCTGTCAGTCAAACCAAGGTTAACTCATCATTTACTCATTGTTTGTCTTCTTACCGTATTATTTTAAAGTTGAGTTGCTGCATGTGAATGGTGATTAGTTTTCAATTCAAATTATTTTACATAGTTAAGCCAACAAGGAAAAACAATAGTGTGGACCTTTTGATTTCAAATGGTTTTCTGAGCTGCCTTGCATGCAAATAGGTGTAAAAAGACCCTATTTATAAATTGGTGTGCCTTGGTCACATGACTCCCCACACCTCCTGTTAATGGTCACAAAGCCTTGTTGATGTGAACCAGGGCCTGGCTGAGGCTCCATCATAAACAGCCCTGAAATAGATGACATTCCTGGCTCCCTGCACACACAGCTATGCATTCGAAGAGTGTAGTGGGGGAAGGGGACTGAAGTCAGGCTGAAGCTAGAAACAGCTTCAAAAAGGATGCTTTGTCTTTATGTGCTTAAAGCTTATTATATGATATACGAGTTTGCTTAGTATGATAATACAGTCCTTTGCTTTAGGGAAGTAGCCAAGGTAGCAATGACAGCCTGGTGTAAAAACCACATCATATTTAAAATCTTTGGTACTTTTAACTATGTTTCAGGAAACTCATATGAAAATATATGCCTTGATGTATTGGCGCTGGACAGAAGCTTCTGCTAAATGAAGTGTAACTGCAAATGAGGAGCCAACACGCATAGACTGGACGTGGATGATCCACCGTCTCATTTTAAAGCCACCTTACGAATCCCAGGAAGCTGCGAAGAGAAGCCAACACTCTGCACCTCAAGCCTTCTGGGGCGAGTGTTTCTGCAAGCTTCTCTGCTTCCCCTGACATGTGTTGCTTCACTTCACTCTTGCTCAAAAGAAATCAAAGAGCCCTGTCCTTTGTTCTCCTCGCAGCCACAACCAACAAGCAAATGGTTTAATGAGTCCTCCATCGACTGTTGCTTTCCTCCCCAAAGCCTTGTCTCACTTACTATAGCAGTTCTGCATCTATTATTTGTGGATTAACCCTCTTTTTGTGTAGCCTAACTAAGCATTGTTCTGGCCCAGGCAGACAATTCCAGCTGGACTTCAATCGCTCAGCACTAAAGCCCTCCTGTGCAGATGCAGCACCTCAATGAACTGCTATCCCACCCCCTTCAAAGTCCCCTTCATCAGCCTACATCACTTTTTACTCCCTGCCTAATTTCAGTACAGCCCCCCCATCACCAACACCACACAGAGCCCTTTCAACCCCCCACCCTCTCCCCTCCTCCCTTAACGCCCCATGGGCTCGAAGCCCTCAATTATGCTGTGGTGGCTGATAATGACTTTGGTGGCTTAGAAAAAACAGGGGTGGACGGAGCCACAGTGTAGGGGTGCCTGACTGATTCCTCCCTCTCTGGCTCAACAGCCTCCTGACCTTAAAAGAAGCTGCCGGACACCCAGTCTGGCAGCTCTTTCATCTTGTAGAACCTCTAACGATCCCCTCTTAATGAGCAGACCTTTGCCATAGTGATGAGATCACTATTGTCTGTGGTCCCATGTTCTCTTCAGTTCAGGAGGGGTTTTGGCTGACTAGGAGCCCTTTTTTCTGAAACACAAATGTGTTGCAGGATATCTGACAGCCGATCACTCCTGTCTACGCTGGAGTTAACTGGCGTATTCTCACACACACTTGGATAAGGATGGCTAACCGATAACTGATGAGGAAAAAATGACCAAATGTTGTTGATGTATGTGGGAGGGACCTTTCCATCCCTTTCAGTCCACATTAGCATAAAATTTGTTTTTGGGAGATTGGGGGTTGGTTTGTGGCAGTGACAGATTAATGCAATCAATAAAGCAATGTGGCTTAGCATCCTGAAATGAGCAGATATTTTGCAGATATAATAACAACTGGAGGGCTGGTTTTAATACCTCATTTAAGGGCCTCACCACCATCACCAGGTTTTCAAATTGCCCACATCAAACAAATGGTCTACAGGGTCCGATGGTGAGCTCCTACCAAAACATACCTAATTTCCACAAATATCATTATTTCTAAAAATGTTCAAGAACTAAATTTTCCCTGAATGGACAAGGATACAGGACAGGGGCTGTGGCATCACAGGTCCTTTATATGGAGCTGACGGTGGCACTCTCGATGCCATCGATGGACGAGGCACCATGACCCTTCAGCCAATTGGCTCCTATAAATCCTGCGAAGGCCATCTTCAGCTTTAGCCTGTCATATTTCTGGTTTCTGTTCAAAATTGGTTCCTTAACATTCTTTTGACTGCTGCCTTCTAGACATAGATGTTTCCTTGAAGTCGAATGGCCCTGGACATAGACCACACAGTTTTAAATGAAGCTCCACAAAGGCTTACTAACACTAATGTCACAAATATACCAGTTGTTTATATAAATGCAATATTAATTGATGTATCAATTCACATAAAATGCATGTAGCATGTATGGAAGTTCATTTTAGAAAAACTCAGGTGAGAGGCCGAAATGAATGTCAGCTGACTGAGGATGTGAACTGTCATTTTCTGACATGTGGGTGGACAGGATTCAAGATTTAAGATTCAAGTCATTAGTGTCAGTAGGGTCTCGCTGTAGCAGAAGTGTTCCTTTCCTGCTGAGGACCCAGCCACTCATGAGGCATTGCTGAGGGACCTGGTGTGGTAAGACCAGCTGAAACCCCATGTTTTTGCACAAAGCCCCTCTGGGTCTTCTCCCACACCTGAGCTAATCATGAGGCCTGGTTTGTTTGTTTGAATGCAACTTACAATATTTTAAATGGGGCAAATTCATGACAGAAAGACAATGCTGGTCATTGGTGTTGGATCATTCAGCTGCGGGAATTAGTGCCTCACACACACTTTTATTAAATGGTTTTGGCTCTGGAGTTTTTGGTAGGTTTCACGATATGTGTTCCCCCTGAATCTCAAGTTCACTCCAGATCTGTCCCAGATTTCCATGGTCCTGTTTGTGCATCTGTTTGTGTTAGCTCGTCAAAAAAAAACAAACAAAACTACTACCATGAAACAGAGAATAGCAGCTATCTATGACCTGCTAAAATTTGGTTGACATCTGGTTCTGGCATTTAGTAGTTTTGACTTTTTCACTGGTCAAAGGGGTGCTGCTGATGGAAATGAAACACAACCAGCAGGCTGGAGGGAGTGAAACCAAGTAAAGCACCTAAAGAAAATAGTGTGCATAGGCTGGGCAGCAGGCCTACACACACACACACACACACACACACACACACACACACACACACACACACGCGCGCGCGCGCGCTCGTGCACAGACTCAATTTATATATGCCACTTATGTAGCATGCTAAAACTAAATCAAGCATGTAATTCAATACACTGAGTTTGTTGCTATAAATAATCTCACATTAATGAAAAGAAACAATGATCTTTTTCTGTTTAAGTAAAAAATAATTTTATGTTATTATAGCACTTTACTCCAAAGCTTCCTTTCAAAGATTGGTTTGTTCAACAGTATTCTTTAATTCACTGTTGAAATATCCCTTTCTTACTATTCCTTTTGACAAATCCAGATTGAAAAAATAATAAACCATGCTTGTAAAATTCCATGTTTTAATTTTTGATGCATTCTAATCATGTCATACACAGCACAGGCATGACAAGGTTTTTTTTCTTGTTTGGGCCTGAAGTTTTCAAGCATGAATAGAAAAAAAAAATAATAAAAATGTCCTACACATTCCATTAGCAGACCAGTCAGCAATGGGTTAATATTTTGTGTAAAACATTGTGTCCTATTCTGAATTGTAGACATCTTGGCCTACTTATCTGTACTGGGTTGGTGTTAGCTTCCTAGGCCAGAATTCCCATAGTGCCTTGCCTTTATATCTGACTAAAAATGGCTGTCTACGGGCTCCAGCCCATCCCCCTTCTCTGCTGATGACTTCTCTTTACCCTGCTTCTCTCAGCTCCTGTTTAGTAAATGCACAAACATATAAGGAGTCGCTGTTCTGATAAACATTAGCAGTTTGAAATTGCAGCTGTCATCTCAGAGCTTGCAGAGGAGAGGCAGTGAGGAACCTGATGCTCTGCTCTGGTCTTTGTCAATTCCGTCGCTCGAGGCCACACCCACCAGGACCAAGGGGGCGATGCCAGGGCTCTTAAGGAGGAACACAATGGCTTTTGTGGATTTTGTCCCAACTCAAAGCTGTCAGTCATGTCAACATGCTGAGCAGGGCAGATAAGAGCAAAGATGGGCATGGGCATACACTCTCCACACTCTCCACCTAAACACGCCAGGTCCACTGATACCAGTGGATGTTTCTATCACATATGTACTTTGGTATGGATTTGTGATTGCAGCTCAATGATTTTTTTCTTTGTGAAATTCATTAAGTAACCAGTCAAGCAAGATTCAATACATAACCTACAAGGTTGACTGACTTGTAATATAACAATGTGTTTCACAGATGGCTTCCATTTCAAGATATTCTTTTCAGAAGCTCCCCTGGTTTTGTGTCTGTCTGCTCTTTGTTTTGGAACATCGCCTAGTTCAGTATAAATTTTACTTTTCCTGGAGCATCTTCAGAACCTAAATTCACATTTTATTGTACTTTCAATGCAAATGTATTTTACAGACATTGAATTTGGAGATTTAAAGACAATGTACAAATGAAAAAGCCCATGATTAATTAGACCACTCTAGTTAAGACCAATTTCATAAAATTATTCCAGATTCAATTTTTTGTAAAGTTCTACAAGAGTATTATGACTATGCAGATGATATCATCGTTGGTATTGTTTTGGACAACAATGAATAACAACATTGTATAGCGGTGGACAGGGCAATCACCTTGTGCACTGACAACAACCTCCAGCTTGATGCATCAAAAACGTTTCAGATGATTACAGGCTTCAGGGGCTCTCACCAAAGTGCCCATTCATATCAATGCTCAGCAAATAACTAGAACTCTCAAATTTCTGGGAACCTCCTTCCACAGATGCCTAAAATGGTAGATCAACTTGGATCACCTCAAGAAGGCAAACCAGAGATTGTACTTCCTCAGATATCTAATGAAGTTTGGAGTCTGTCATTGCCTCCTTGTACAACTCTTTGCTTCCATAATAGAGAGCATCCTGACATGTTCCATCATGGGTTGGTATGATGGAATGGTTTCTGCCACTGAGAAAAAACTAGAGTGAATTGTCACCAAGGCCTCAAAGACCACTGATCTGCTTTTCCTCTACACTCAATGCACCACTAAATGTGCCAAAAGGATTATGAAGGACCCCTCACACCCTGCACATGGTCTGTTCTAGCCACTCCACTCTGGCAGAAAACTGCAATCTCCTACATCACAAACAATACACTTTAAGGACACCTTCTTCCCCAGCACCATCGGACTTCTTAACGATCCCTCCTGTTTGCAACCAAACACAACAATTTAACACCTGTTCTGCATTTACAACGTAATAGACTCTTGTCAATCTGTATGCATGATATAATCACACACTATACAAGTTATGTATAGATGTATATTGTCTTGTACCTAGTCTGTATTGTTATATTGTCTCTGTGTAAACTTTCTGCACTGCACTATTGAAACATACAAGCTACATGTTTATTACAGACCCCCTTATATTTACTTCTCTCTCTGTCCTAACCACTATTTTTTTGTCGTATATCTCTAACTGTGTAAACTGTGCCAAAAAATTTTTCCATCAGCCTCATGTAGTAATAAAGACTCTGACTCCGAATGCGTGCAGGTATGTGCTATGTGATGGACTGGCATCCCAGCCACGGTGAACCCCAGCCTTGTGCCCTATGCTGCCTGAGATAAGCTCCAGGCTTCCCTATGACCTTGACCACGATAAGCAGTTAGAAGATGGATGGATGGATGGATGGATGGATGGATGGATGGATGCTATAAGGGTATATTTGTGTTGACTTGATAAGGAATGTACAACACAGTGAGAAACTATATTTTCTTGGCTACACAAAGAGGCTGGACACGTTGTTTATTACCTTTTGTTAATTTTTGTCTGTCTGATTTGTGGGTTGTGAAAACTAACCCTAATGCTGTTTTGCAGTTTGCATTCCCACTGGACAATCAGATCTGTCTGGCATTGTTATTCTGTATTAGCAACACCACGGATGTGATTATTGGCTTGTTTGTTTGTTCCTTCATTGTTTTTCCTATGGGACAGCTACCAAGAATTACTCAAGTCACTGAGCAGTTCAATAATTTTTCTTTGAAATTAATAAGGCTGAAATAAATATTTCCATCAGACGTAACGTTACTCTTAAGAAAAGCTGTTAAAAATGAGATATCCTAGGGTCTACCATCACCACTGTTCCTTTATGATGCAGTAAACTGATTTAAAGATAATTATTACAAAAGCACATACAAAATTACACAAGAATAAACTTTAAAAGAGTTTATTAGTCCTTGGCAGCATTCTTCATAATTTACACTGGTTTTGGTTGCTGGAGAAAAGCTGAGAAAATGTGACTTTAGGGTTTCAGGGGCCGGTTATGCGTTGCTTTGAAAAATGTTCCTCAGTCAGTGCAAAATCAATACACATGCAAAGCCCAAAATCTATACTGCATATTGACTTAGCCAATCTCCTCACAGACTGCATCTCCAAGAGCCCACCTTTATTCACAGCAATCCTAACATAAGATTTATATATTCAGTTAGTTTCTGCATTTTACTTGGTTCTAGTGGATTTCCACTTTATTAAGCGATCAGATAAAATAAAAATACAGTTTAAATATAAAGGCAGTATTGAATGAGATTTGAAAACAAGATCACAGTATATGCATCACGTTATTTCTCCTGCTGTGAAGGCACCCTCACTCTCATGCTACGACGTATTCCTCTCTTGCTTGGATATTGCATTTTGTCTTGGGGTTGGGTTTGGATAATCAAAGTTATCAATGGCAGGCTAGGGGAAGCCATTGTGAGATACTATTGATATTCAGCATAGACTGCTGGAGTAATTCAGGGCTCCCGAGGAGGCTCATGGGTAATACAGATGAAGCGTTTCCTGTCACTGGTTACATTCTGCAGTGCAGGAATAAAAGAGAAGGCAAGAAAATCTCTGCTGAAAAGGGGGAGACAAACATTATTTGGATCTGGGCTTTAAATTCACACTCCTGCAGTGACACGTGGTGAAATAGACACACACTAAAAAATATACTCAGCTACTCTGTCACATACATGTGTGCATGCAGAAAAGCCCAGGGGTGCTTAACTTTTCGGTGATCTTTCTGCCTTCTGTGTGTGTGCGTGTGTGTGCCATTTTGGTAGCGGTGGATGTGTCTGAGTGTGTTCATTAATGACCTGGCAAGTAACAGGAAGGTGTCTGCTAATTGTGGAGGCTTGAGAGGCCATCCTGGAGGAACCCATGGCGACAAGCTGAAAGCCAGCAGGGTGAAGGGGCCGGTGTGTAGAGCATGGGAAGTGTGGCCCTGTAGGACCTCCCAAAAAAACATGACTATTCTGGCTTTTGCACAATTTCTAAATCTTGGTAGGTAGATGAGCCCGTCCACCTTCTTCAGAATTACAGCATCAATAATATTGATCAAAAATGCAATAGTTTTGCCTCTGGGTTTAAAATAATGCTGTGTTGGGATTCTTTTGCTAGGCATTTAAAGCTCAAAGGACATTAAATAGCCTTTATGTACAACCTGTAGAGATGAATTTCTTCAGTGTCTTTGTTTATGATTCTAACCCATTTACAGGAGTGACTGGTCAGTACTACACATGTCTCATCGGTTCCCCCCAGGAAGTAGCGTTGACTTTGAGACTCTGCTGCATTCCTGTTCTAGTGGTTCATCTGCTCCCAGACCCAGGACAGGGGACTTAGTCTGGCTGAGTAATAGATGTTACTTAGGAGAAATCAGCTGATAATATAAGGTAGAACGCAAGTCACAGAGGGAAAGGCTATAAGCAGAGTAAGTGTGCAATAGTCATCACCATAGACGGGCATGACTACAGACAGGTCACTTACCATCCCCATCCCTACCCTGCTCATCCCAGATTCCCAGCCCCCCAGTTCCCCAGTTCCTCAGTCTGTCAGTCCCCTGGGTCCCCAGTCTCCCAGTTCCCCAGTTGCCCAGTCTCCCATTTCCTCAGTTCCTTAGTCTCCCAGTCCCCCAGTTCCTCAGTCTCTCAGTCCCTCAGTTCTTCAGTCTTTCAGTCTCCCAGTTCCCCATTTTCCCAGTTCCACAGTCCCCTAGTTCCTCAGCTCCCCAGTCTCCCAGTTCCTCAGCTCCTGCAGTTTCTCAGACTGTCAGTCCCCCAGTTCCTCAGTCTCCCAGTCCCCCAGTTCCCCAATTGCCCAATTTTCTATTCCCGCAGTCTCCCATTCCCCCAGTTCCACAGTCCCCCAGTTCTTCAGTCTCTCATTCCCCCATTTCCCTAGTCCTCCATTTCATCAGTTCCTCAGTCGCCCAGTTCCCCAGTTTTTCAGTCCCCCAGTCCGGCGCCCAGTGCCTGTTTTTCTTTGCATTCCTGCAGCATGAGTCCTTTTTCCATTGGCTGAGCTTTGGAGCTCTCAGCTGTGTTCTAAGCTGTGTGTGTGTATGTGTGTGTGTGTAAGTGTGGAGGAGGGGGATTTCTAAGTGCAGCATAAACACCCCCTCCCCCACTACCACTGTGCCTGTAAAAACTTACACAGGGGTCACTCAAGTGGAGGGTTCCACTTTTCTGGCTGTGGAGAACGACAGAGACCACCTTGTCCCCTCCCCTCCTTCTGTCCTGGGGCCTGAGCCACCGACCCTCCCCAGCCGGGCCTGACAGCTGTGATCATAGAGCGTCAGAGTGGAGAGACCATGTGACCATGCCTCAGAACCTGTCTAATGTGGTGGGAATTAGAGCAAGGCCAATATCAGATACCAAACCTAATGATGACCGTTAGGGTTATGAATATTGTTGACAACAAATTATATCTGTGTGTCTATATGTACTGTTTCAAGAAAACTAAAACCTTTTTATTATTCCAATAATATTGTTGATCCTGAGCCAATATCTGTCATTTTTGGCATAAATATACCTTAAGAAAATTGTAACAAAACTTGTATTTTATTTCCCCCCCACACCTGTTTTACATACTCCTTGTGACATAAGCATCAAATCTAATGTTCACAACGATAAACATCAATGTGGGCTTTGTGAGCTTTGTGAGCCTGTGCAAAAGCTAACAGGCGACACTTTGAATACCTGCCCTAACCGTATGACCTGATTTGTCAGCGTTTTTGACTTGACTGTCACCTGTCTGTTGTATGATTTCGATGAAAAATGATCAAAATCAGTTCAGAACAGTTATACAAAAGGGTTTAGTTTAAAAAAACAGTGAGTATATAAATAAATATATTTGACAGTGTATATATAATAAAATGTACGTAATGTTATAAACAGTAGACTGTAAAACACTGCGGATAAAATATATACTCCTCAAAAAAATTAAAGGAACAATTTGAAAACATATCAGATCTCAATGGGAAGAAAAATCATGCTGGATGTCTATACTGATATGGACTGGGTACTGTGTTAGGAACGAAAGGATGCCACATCGTTTGATGGAAATGAAAATCATCAACCTACAGAGGGCTGAATTCAAAGACGCCCCAAAAATCAAAGTGAAAAAATGATGCTGCAGGCTAGTCCATGTTGCTGAAATTTCATTGCAGCAACTCAAAATCGTATTCAGTAGTTTGTATGGCCCCCACATGTGTGTATGCATGCCTGACAATGTCGGGGCATGCTCCTAATGAGATGACGGATGGTGTCCTGGGGGATCTCCTCCCAGATCTGGACCAGGGCATCACTG
>JAACJT020000021.1:3818578-3831178 GCA_009936485.2 Gymnarchus niloticus | reverse complement strand
CTCCTTCCTCTCCCCCTCCGTTGCTCATGATGCGGGGCTGGCCGGGGGAGGGCGGCAATAGGACGCCACGGAGTGGGAATAGGCACCAACTCGCGAGGGGGGGGGGGGGGGGGGGGGGGGGCCTCCCCTGCACCGTGTCCCCTTCATGTTACGAAGGCAAGAATCTTTCAACTTTCAGAAATATTGGTCAAAAGCGGAGCTTTTTTACTGCAGAATGAACTTGCTTCTGCCATGAGGTCACCAACAACCAAGTTTCTGATAACTCACATTCACTTTTGGACACTTAGGGAAAATACACTATTTATTAGTGGTATTTAAAAAAAACTATAAGCCACTCTCTGGCTTACTCTCTGGCTTACTCTCTGGGGACTGTGGGCCCGGGACTATGTAAAGCGCTTTGTGACCGCGCTCCGTGTTAAAAGTGCTATATAAATAAAATTGAACTGAACTGAACTGATATAAGCTAAACAAAGTAGATGGATTATAAATGATGCACGCGTTCTTATACTGTAAGTCTCCAGTAGTTACAGTACTGACCTTTTCCATCAGAATTGACTGTAAAAGATTTCACAATGCTACAAATATGTTTCCTTCAAGAATGTCTCTTTTTCATGGGCCACTAAAGTGACTGGAGCTGATGAGAAACCTGTGCGACATTTTACTCACAATCCCCTTTCCTTCTTGTTGGCCTTATTTAGATTTCTTGAGAAGCAGGTACTATTCACAAACCAGCAGTCCATTCCTCACATGCAGTTTTTTTAGCAGGGGGTGTTGGGCCTGTCCTTAATCCATCTGTGAAGATCCTATCAGACACGCCATTTCCTGTGCCATCCATCCAGCTGCAAGAGATTACCGCAGCTGGGGTGAGCATCTTGGCACTCCTCTTTCTGTCAAAACAACCACTATCCCCCCGCTAGTGTTCCACAGAAGGGTGTGCAAGATTCTAAGTAGATCCCGGAGACTGTTCAGTCCTGCCAGCTCATCACTTGTTGCCATCTTCTTCATCACTGTCCCACCCCCCTGGTGAGCAACCTGCCCCTCGTGGTTCCAAAATGCATTCCAACACCCAGAAAACTGACCCCATTTGTCGCTTATGTCACCAGTTTCACTTCTATACAGCCTTTATCCAGAAGGACACTGGTTCAAATACCAGAGCTGGCAAAGTGGCTGTATTTCTGTAGGGATATTGAAAGATCCTTAACCTCAAATCTGTTCCTTGGGTGTATGCCAGATAAATGGCTAACCCTGCACTCTCTAGCTTGTGTTGGTGTGTCTCATGCAGCGCAAGATGGGATATGTTAATACTAAAGAATTCCTATTTATCTCTACTCATACAAACAACCAATAAAGTTTTATTTCTGTGCTTTCCATTTGAGACATTCACCTTGCGTCTCCATTTATGAATCCAAAGTGATGTCTTCCTCTTCAGAAGCCGCCTACTCTTTTCATTCCTTTTATCTTTCCTAAGAAATGACACACTTTGTCAGCCAAATGTCATGTGACTTTCACGAGGATGAAGGGTAACTGACAGAGACAGCCCCCTATCCTATTCACAAACTGACAAGAAAGTGTTGTCTCACCCAGCGCCAGCCATCAGACAAGCTGCATATCGTTTTGTTGCCCATTGTGTCTGCGAAGAAGGAGTAGGTTCAGTGTTTGCCATGTGCCAAGTAGCCCACACAATGAGCTTTATGTGCATGTCAATCACGCGTGTTCCAAACAACCGCTTGAACACGGTCCACGTGAATCCGGCCAGCTGACGTCCATATGCAACCAGGAGCCCAATCGTCTAATAAAATAATGAAAATAATAAGTAAAATAAAATAATAAAATAATGAAAATTTCCATGATGTTGTCATGACGATCGACAGCACAGGGTTAGCATGCTGACTCACTTTAAAATCATACAGTTTGAACAGGTATAACATTAAAAAGTATTCAAGCCACCTCAGTTTAATTATTTGCTGACATTGTTTCAACAAAGAGATGCTAGAATAAAGCCTTTATCTCCTTGAATTTCAACAGAGTAGACTACAGATTCAGATCACTTAAAACCGTCTGACACCATCAGATAGATTGATGAGTTCAGGTGTCATCAAGCCTAATTATTTGAATGACTCATTTGGCTTCAGTTAATTATAGATAACTGGACAGGAGGAAATGCATTGCTTAGCTTGTTTTTATTATCACCAGCCTGAGACGTGCAAAGTTTACGCTGGAGCCTTTTTAGGCTGTGTGGTAAAGGGCATTTTTTCCTCTTGAGAATGCTCAACTGGAGTGGAGTAATGATAAGGGGGCGGTAACACTGAGAGAGGGCACGTGAATGGGAAATGCATGACCAGTTTCCAGTCATTGAGTTTCGTGCTGTGCCTGTGTTACGTTACATATGCAGAGTTTTCTGCTTTGCAGTTGCTGACATTTCACTTCAAATCAATTGTCATCATCAGACAAAACCTTGGTCAAAAATGTTCTTTTGATTTTTTTCTGTGACTGCAGTTTGCCCCAAGAACTGAAAGTCTGTCCCCACAAAGAACTGAAGAAAGATCAAAATCAGGCCTTCTTCACAGCTTTAGTGGAGTGTTTAGTTTTGACAGGACTTAAGAAAAATCATATTGAAGAATCCTATACTGTGACCATGCCCTGTAGCATGCCTAGAACCTTTAAGGTGCTGTTGACCAAGCCTGTAAATATAGTTGATTTTTTCAGGTGTACTCAAACAACGCCTTAAGCAAAGTTTGGATTTGAGAAACAGGTCTTCTGTCACCTCCATGACTGTTGGTAAACAACAACAAAGGGAGTTGTGTTTTGGCAAACATCTTCAAAGCTGAAGAAAGCATGTGTCAGTTTATTCCTGGTTAAAAGAAATGAAGTGAGGAGTGAGTTTTAAAAAAAAGCTTTTGTCCTTTTGGTGTTTGGCAACCAAATAAATCAGCGTGAAGTCTTTGCTGTTAGTGCTGAAACAATTTGCACTAATTTGAGGCAATTCCCACAAACATGTTAACTGCAAGGAATAGATGCAAAGTCTTGGCTATAAGTACAGCAATCTGTGGAATGAATATCAAAGGCTATAGGTTTGATAAGGCCTGAAAACATGTATACTATCAGTATGAGGTTGGTGCAAATTAACCATGTTGTGTATCAGGTCTTCAGCCCTTTGACAACAAGCACATTTAACGGGTACATCCCTGTTTGTAATCAGTGCTGAATATACCCTGTGGACAAACTGATTTGGACTGGAGCCCAGAGTTTGGAAATTTGGCTGAAATCTGAGGCATGATAGCAGGAAGGCTGATGGAGGGAAGACAGCTAAGGTGGGCTGGACTTTGAGGCCACTGATGGGTTTGATTCCTCACAGTGTGAGACGTGGTTAATGTTCCCTGTTGGTCCTTTGTCTTTCTTCTGGGTACGCTTATCACCCTCCTCCTCCACCCTGATTTGCATTGGTTGATTCTGATCTTAGCTGGAGCACCTGGCCTCAGAGGACCACTGAGCTTTGCTCGCTGTGCCCCACACTCAAGACATTAGAAACTAAACTGTCTCAGTTCCCACTCCTGCAACCAGGGGTCTTTTAATCTCCTGCCCCGGGTCTAGAAATTATTTAAGGGAGACTGACCAGAGGCTTCTCGCTCAGTCATTGTTCACCTGTTCCCTGTCCTGCTTCTGTCCCAGAATTAAAGTCCTGTGTCTCATTACTTTGCTTGTCTTGAGTTTCTCCGCCCCTGGATCCTCCTTGCATGGCAGAAACTCACTGGTGTTTCAGATCATTCCCTTAGATGTCGGTATAGTAAAACTGCATGAACATGCTGGTTCAGTCGGACATTAATTTTTGTTGAATAAACATCATATAAATTCATCTTAGTATTATGTAGTATTTACAAGGTGTCTATAAAGCATATTATATAACATGAAGAAATGACTCAGTGTTTCTGGTATTGATTTTTTGTTCCCAAACTTTATTATACATCAATTAAAATACAAACTACACAACTGGAATATATCAAAACTCAGATTATGTTCAAATATTCAAGATTTATCAGGTTCCAACAAATAAAAAAACTCCTTCTGACTTGAGACAGTAATGAAAACTGTCATGTAGCAATACGATGCACTAGCAATTTAATTGTTGCATATAAACATGCCCCATGAGGCACTCCTAAGTGACCTGGGCGTTTTGTTGACATGACGACAGGCTGTGGAAATAAGAAAGATCCGTATCTTTTAACACCCCCAAATGAAAATGAATCGAAAAGGAAAGTGACTACGTCTGTTGAATCTGAGCCATCCCATAGCTATTCTGGCTCTAGGAGCAAAAGACGCTTACAATCCTTAGGGCACGTAGAGGGGGGTCAGCAATACAGAGAGCCATGTCCTTAGAGAAGAGGCAGGCTGTAAGGAAGAGTCTGATGGGCTTTGGCTGGAGTGTGACGAAGGCCAGATTAAAGGGGACACAAAAGGTAAATGAAGGCATGGTCTACCCAAGATGCACCCTGTGTGCTGCCATATGGAGAGAGGCACTAAAAGCTGTCCTGTAAGGACAGGTTGGGCTGGGGTATTTCTCTGAAGGATCCAGAGAAGGGAGGGTCAAAAGCAGGAGAAAGTTAAACATGAGGTGGTACTGAGTCCCTGGCTTGGAAGTACCACTATTTGTATGAGGGGGGGCTGGGAAAGAGATATGACATCAAAGATGAGTGTCCCATTCATACAAGAGGAAATCTTCTCACTTGCATGACCTTAAAGTAACAACATAAGATTGATGTCAACTACCCATGCTGCAAACAGGTATTTACTAGTCATGGGACAAATGAGGCTTCAAAACACATCAATCAGTCTCCAGCATTGATTGGCGGTTGAGGACACTCCCACCCACCATGGGTTTTGAAGCCTCATTTGCCCTACCAGTAGTCTGCCTAAAGCCTAATTCATCAGCTTTCACCAACTGCATTCTACCAGTGGTGATGCCCCCAGATGCGGAGAACCAAGCCTCCGAGGAGAATCTCTGGTTTCCAGCTGAGCTCAGAGGCCTTTGGGGGGGCCATGTAGGTATGAGTGAGCCTCGAAAATTCCCATACCAGCAGGAGGTGAAAACACAGCAAGGGAGCCGTGGTATCAACAGCATCACAGAGAGCTGAAAGGGGAGCGAGCAGATAAGGGAAGAGAAAGACGCCAACCATTGCTGAAGGCCAGTCCCATACAAGCAAGCCGGACTGCTGAGCTTCTTCTTCTCATCGCCCCTCAGAGTTTCTCAGTTTTCAACACAGTAATTTATCAAATGCGCTCTTGGCAATAGGGTTAGCTACTAACTTTCAACAGGACTTGTTTTGTCAAGCTGACTGTACGTATAAGGAAAAAAAAAAACAGGTCAAGAGGGCACAGGGCAAGATTGCAGGAAAAATGCTTGGAATTTTACTTGAATAATAATCTCAGCTGCATCCACTGAAGGTGAACAAGTCCAGAGTATATTTCACTTAGACCCAGTGGAGATGTGTTCTTCATTTCACTGTGAAATTGCCTTAACCCCCCCGGGGTTGACCCCAGTTCAATTTCTTTGCTGGAGACTAGTGTGATTATCTCCTTCTGAAAGACTGCGCAGGTTGTGAGTGTTAAGTCTTTATGGTTTGATTTGTGGCTAGGGTTCGGTTCAGCTTTTCACTCAGACCCAATATACATATGTTAGGGGTCTCAGGCAGTCAAAATGACAATATCCACACTGCCACAAATTTTGCCAGCAAGTTAATATCCACCTTTAGTCCATAGATACAGAAAATGGATTGGATTAGACATTTTTAAGAGTTGTATTTGAATGCTTACTGAGCTGATTCTGGCACATTATTAGCTGAAGGCAATTGTAGAAACCCATACTTAAGTATCTCACTAGAGTCACCAAACCATAATTTAACATCTCATTTGGCTTGCTGGCTTGTTGCTTTTATGTATCTAACAGCTCATAGAGATGTTAACAATTAGTAACAAAAAAATCTGTGTATTGCAGGATGTCATAGAATTCAAGGCATGCAAATGTGGAAGTAGGTCTAACCGATAAACCTCTGCACTGCCCCAGAATGGTCAGATTTTGGTGTGTTTGCATTTAAGAAGATTCCGGTAGCATAGTGTCACCCAGGACTGAAGTACATGCATCAGTAGTAAGAAATTTGTGAGCCATGTAGAATGAGCTGGATTCCTGCATTATATTGACCTCCAATGTGACCTGGGCTCCATACAAGAAAGCAAGATTTTTGACTGATCTGGATTTGTTCACTCAAGACTCAGAAAATCGACAAATCCTGAAGTTGGGATTTCACATTTCTCCAACCAAAATTCAGCTTTGACTACAGGATTTGTGAAGCCTGCTTTCTAAAACAGATCCTCGATCTTCATTAAAGTCCTTATGACAGATAAAAAGAACCAGACAACACACAAATATTACAGAGTTCTAGTGTCTATTGAACAGATTGTACTGTAAAAAGTACAAAGTCCTGTGTTGTCACCTTCAAAGTCATGAGAGACCTCCCTGGCCTCCTTTAGCTCTGCTGAGTGAACTCCTAAAATATCCTGTTCGGCTGTTGAAAGAATGTCCAGCTGCTTAGTCTTCTCTCGTTCCCTCAATTTTAGACACCTTTTTTCATCTTCTGCTTCATTCTCCTGACATACTGGCAGGCTTCCCTCTCACGTTACCCTGAGCATGGTGACGTGTTTAACACAAGCCTGTGGATGAACCAGGCAGCAAAGCTATACTGCCTCACGGAGGCTACCTTCCCCTACAACAAATGTCCATCCGAATGTGCTGGGATTTTTCCTCAACAAATGAGAGTGGCTTGGGGTCCAGCTTTGGGAATTCTACACTCACAGGCTCAGAATAGATAAGAATAATCAGTTAATCTCTGTAACATAGCAGAAAACAAAGGAGACAGAGATTTAATTATATCTAGTAATAATGGGACGACAGCTTCAAACCCCATAGTGGGTCGGAGTATCCTGAAATAACCAATCAATGCTGGGGTTAAATGATGCTTCAAAACCTGCAGTGGATGGCAATATCTTGAACTAATCAATCAATGCTGCAGTTAAATAAGGCTTCAAATCCTGTGGTGGATGGGAATATCCGGAATTAACCAATCAATGCTGGCAGTAAATGAGGCTTCAAAACCTGTGGTGGATGTGAGTGTCCTGAACTAATGCTGGTGGTAAATGAGTCTTCAAACCCTATGGTGGGTGGGAATATCCTGAACTAACCAATCAATGCTGGCAGTATATGAGGCTTCAGAACCTGCAGTGGATGACATTATCTTGAACTATCCAATCAATGCTGGGGATAAATGATGCTTCAAAACCTGCACTGGATGGCAATATCTTGAACTAACTAATCAATGCAGGCAGTAAGTGAGGTTTCAAAACCTGTGGTGGGTGGAAGTATCGTAAACTACACAATTATTGCTGGTGATAAATGAGGCTTCAAACCCCATGGTGGGTGGGAGTATCCGAAAATAACACTATCAATGCCGGCAGTACGAGTAGCTTTCACCCACCATGGCTTTTAAACCCTCATTTGTCCCATCGCTAACATCTATTTTTTACATCACAGAAAGCTCATTTTCTTATACAATATGTATCTGTTGTATCACGCCCTGTTATATACGAGAGCTACTCTGACTGCACATCTGTCCAAAGCATTAGACTTCGGTGGCGGTGTATCTCCTCGGGTATCATTGTGGCCTCCAGCCACGTATCCTGCCTCTGGCTCTCCTTTTGCATGGACCTGGCATGTATTTTCTCTGTGCGTGGGCAAATTGGCTTGCAATGGGCTGGCATCCCATCCAAAGTGTCTCCTCCTTGGAGTCCGGGGCTTCCTGGGATGGCTTCCAAGATCATTCTTTTCTGGACAAGTGCTTTATGGTGAAAAATCTGCTAACAGGAAAAACTGGCTCCTAGTTTTCAGAAATTGTTTAAACCTGTGACGGTCTAGTAAGTGACTGTCGGAGGTTTTTGTAAATTACAGGCAGGTTTTTGAATACATTTTAAATAGACTGATTTATAACAGCTCCTAGTGAGTGTACAATCCCAAATGTTACTTAAATAAAACAACTAAGGTCAGAAAGCTAGCATATCCTCTAATGACCAGATCCACACAATGTGCGTATTCAGACAAAGTGTTAAGTAATTTGTTTTTAACATTTATTGCCCTCGTTGGCAAAACCTACAAGCCGAACTATGTCTGATGATATCCAACTGTTGAAACATTCATTTGGCTAATGGCTTTTAAATACAAGCCAGTGCAAAAAGCCTCCCAGTCAGGTTAAGTATTTAATCCCATGATCCAACATCCCGACAAGAACGTCAGATGCCTGATATTTGACTGGAAAGCATAAATGCTCCGGGTGAAGGAGAAGCCAGTACAGTTGTTTGGGGCAGACGCTGTGGAGTCGCGGCTGTCCCCTCAGCCGGAGCGGCCCCCAAGCAGTGGAGCATGGTGCCTGTACTGCGGCTTACCGAGGCCAGACTCACGTACAGAAAGCTTGTCAGCACCAAATCCTTGGCACCTTAGAAGGTCTCCTGTCCAAGATCCAGAGAAAATATTTTATCAGTTCCCTTTCATTTGAAACTAACTGTCATTCTGATAAGCCCTGGTAACAATCAGCAAAAATTACTCCAGAAATTAGAATTGGAAAATTAAAGATTTAAGACTTTTTTTTTAATCATCCCCCATGACTAAAAGCATACATTTACTTTCCAAACATGAATACCCACAAAAAAATCCAGAGACCTCAAAAGTGGATTATGGAAACTGCCTGATACACCAAGCAAAACTGAAATTCTGCATACACACATCTCATATATATATATATATATATATATGAAATATTTATTATATGAATATAACATGTATTTTATTAAAACATTTTAAATTATATAGCAGGTTCAGTCTAATAACTAGGTTAAGTTCATACTCTTTAGGCAGAAAACATTTTGATTTTATTTTTATGCCAAGAGAGCCCATCCCTCTACCATACCTGCCTATCCAGTAAGCTGGGAGCCATTCCCAGGCACACCCTCAGGACTATTCCAAGGCACCAATTCATTTTTTTTTTGACTGTGGACAGAAAGTGTGCTCCCTAGAGTAAAATCCACAGGGAGAAGCCACACAGCAAACAGAGCCAGTCTTGCGAATCAAACCCCGAACCGTGGGCATGTCAGAACACGACAACAGCCACTGAGCCACCGTGCCACCTCAGTTAGCACAGTGAGTCTTGGAAATAGATGGACAGGCCTTTTGTTTTCCATCAGCTTTTCTCCTGACATCTAAACCTATTGTCTGCCTGCAGATCCACAGTCTGCCATGTAGTCATGCTTCCTCCCTCTCCGCCTCGGTGGGCCTGAGAACCGACAACCACAAGAGTAGGCAGATGTTTAGACAGCTTGTCCGGTGAGTTCATAAGGACATACAAATCATCAAAGGACTGCAGTAAGTGGACAGAGGCTTCCTAATTGGAGCCATCTCTTCAGACATGGGGGGGGGGGGGGGCTGTAACATGAACTGACATGTTTCTAACGGGCTAGGCACTACCATTATGTGGTACATTAATACAAAACATCATCAAGGACCAGATTAGTAGGTAAAGATAAACCCTGCGAGGCAGAGAAAAACAACATCTTTTATTTTGTGCTCCTCTTAACAAGACTCTCGCTTATGGGAATGGGAAAAAGCTTTTGTGTTTCTGTATAAACATAATTCACCTCTGAGTTTCTGAAATGTTTAGAAGGGTGTGTTGTGTGGCTCTGTGAATCTTCCAAGGGTGGATACGAGCACATACAACCACATTTTTATGAGCACAGTTCCATCCATTTGTCCTTATATACACAGAAAAACACACACACATGCACACAAAGAAATAGGCAAGCGCACACATAGAGTCATACCTCACATGTACATACATTCACACAGTTATCCTGTCATTTCAATATTCCTGTTTCTATTCCTACATACAGTACTATGCAAAAGTCTTGAGCCACTCCTAATTTTTTCATATTTTGCTTCTAAAGAGCCAAACTTGTATTTTTTAATGTAATCTTGAGGAATAGTTCTCCAGGCTTCCTGAAGGACTTTCAAAGTATTTGGATCTCATTTTTCAGTCCAGTCTCTGTACCTGACCAGTTTCAGAGGAATGTTTTTTGTTTGTTAATCCACACAGTAACCTACGTATGAATCATTCAAGCATAACAAAGCCATCTAACTTAAGGCATGAACCAGTGTGCCATGCCCTGCCTCCCTGACCCCTTTGTTTCCCCAGTGTTTCCTAAACGGGACACACCTGTTTTGCAATTTTCCCCTCGTTACTGCTCTTTAAGAGAGCTTCCCTGTTCTGCTGGCCCTTGTCTGATTGTTGATGTTGCACCTGCGTGCTGTTCCTGCCTGCTGGATTACCCATGGAGAATAAAGCCTTGTGTTACCCTCAGTCGGTCTCTGGTCCCCTACATGACACAGTGGAAAAAACAGGTGCAGATTACAAATGATCAGATGAAGTTGCAATAAATCACTGTACCCATTGTCCCATTTTCCCTAGCGAAATATAAAGAAATGATGCATGGTTCAAGACTCTTGCACAGTTCTGAATTACGGGATGTGATTATTATAGGATGAAGCACTGCATAACTGATTCTGGCAGATTAAAATGGCTCCATTTTTGCATCACTGCATGCCTGTGCCTGTCGATCTAGGTCTCCAAGGTGCCTTCAGCACTAGTGATGCAGCTCTAGTCTCTAAACGTCGTCTTGGAAAAGGTTTCCATGCCAAAATATATCTATTTCACTCAATAAGCACACAGCTATCCATTTGTCCTAAGTGCTCACCCAGTACAAGGTCATGGAGAGCACCCTGCATGGGGTGCATCTGAATAACATTTGCAGAATATTATTCTATCCATCCAACCTTCTTGAACTGTTTATCCAGCACAGGGTCCACAGGAGGGGGCCTGAACCATATCCCAAGAAGCACAAGATACCAGGTAGGGGACACTCTGGATGGGACGCATCTGAATAACATTTGCAGAAATTTATGGATTCTATTTAGTTAGGTGCTCTGCAGTATCAGCAGTGACCAGTAAGAGTGCATGGCTACAGTTACACAGAAGTTTACCAGCAACATGTCGACAGAGAATTACTGCAAAAATCACCACGGTGTTTAGATTGGTGTGGATGAAGAGGACAGCATTCACTCAGCACATTGGGGAGAGGAGGGACATGTGTCATGAAGGCTCTGTGACCTCGGTCATGGTACTCAGTGAGCAGGGACACCGTCCACCCCCATCTCTGTGTCCTGAGGCATCATGGGAAATCACAGAGGACATGGTGGAACATGCTTGCAAGCCATGGCCTTGGCTGCATAAACACCTCACTGGGAACTGCCAGTCAGCCACCACACGAGGCAGGGTTAACGTGAATGACATGCTCAGGGATTGGATGATGCAGACAACTCCAAGGATATGGCTCCCCTTCAAAGGGGAGGGGATAGGGGGCTGATGATGAGACAATTGCAGTCCCAGTTTGGCCAGCATGGCAGCAGAATCAGAGTCAGAACCGGGTCGGTGCTCAGGAGGCCCCTGTCAAGAGCTCTAATCTCCCAGATCAGAGACCTGTGGTGGAGCAGATAAAGGAAGCTTGCCTCCTTGGGGGGGGTATTAGGGGAGCTCACTTACAAATGTGTGGCCACCAACGGCGGCAGGCAACTCCTTTGGCCAGCATGGGCCAGTGTTCTAAGTGACCAAAGGCTTAATGAGGGTCTTGGACACCCAGACTCCCCTCATTCAGAAACCACATTTAGTCTCTTCAAAGAGACATTTCTGATTATCTAAATAATAATGATAATGTTGGAACATGGTATCAATCTAATATTAATGAGTTCAACACAAATCGAAACATGTCTCTGCTGTGAAAGACCCGTGGAGGCTAATCCAGATCTTCTCTTAATTTAATTTCAGGCTAATACAGAGCTTCCATTAATTTAATCTCAGGTTAATTCGCAGCTATTCAGGAGTGAGAAATGAGCTGCGGGAATATCCCAGTTTACCAAACAAAGACTCCATCTAACGAGCCCCTCTTATGCAGTGCAATGAATGCTAAAATCCACCGCCAAAGTGATGCCCTTAATTTAACTCTCCAGCCAAAGGTAAAAACAACAATGGTCATGTGACCCTTCAGTAATATGAACAAGTTTGGATCCTGGCTCATGTTGCCAGGATGTCCAAAGTAACAAGCAGTTGTACTACTGCTAAAGACAATGAAAGTTTATGATAAGACCTGTTTGTTTTTTGTTTTCACTAAAGTAACGTGTATCCTAACTGTGTTATGACCCCTTATGTAGTCTACAGGAAGAGCTGTGTTCAAATACTCTGCTTGTTAATGTGTGTGTGCCTTACTCTGCCATAATAGTGTGCTGCTTTCTGAGTCACCAAGCCTGCTCTGATCACTGGACTGCAACCTACAAGACCCTGTTGTCCCCCAGACTGATACAAGACTTGCTCTTTTGTATCTGTTGTTGTAATTTGTATTCATTAATTTGTCCTGCCCGGTGCTGGCCTGAGGAGGATGGGCTTCCCCTTTGAGTCTGGT
>JAACJT020000021.1:3806454-3818478 GCA_009936485.2 Gymnarchus niloticus | reverse complement strand
CCCCAGTTTGCAGTAAACGTGTTCAAAACGAACTTAAAACAAGCGCTTAAAGTCTGTCTTTGGCAGGTCTGCCAGCGCGATATCTTAAATCCATAAAGGTGTCCCCGCCCACCCATACAGCCCGCACCATGCATGAAGAAACGTAAAGAGAGGTCTGCAAGAAGCCAGGCATGGTCAGCTCCTCACACACACACACACACACACACACACACACACACGATCATAGACATTCAGCCTGATTTCAGTTTTAATGCTGTGTTTGTGAGTACGCAGTTCACCATTTTTCAGTATAAAAGTGCTTTTTAAATAATATACCAGAAATTCCTTAGGAAGATCGTCCCTCGTACCGGTGTGTGGGAATTAAATCATTACTAGGGATTGATTTGTAGTATAGTGTACGTTTCACCGAAAAGGCAGATTTATGGTTTTATTGAATGAAAATTAGGTGTACAGATGCCCTTACATTTATATGGAGTTATTAATTATATTAATTTCGCCTGGTTAGCTGGGTAATTTTGAACGTACAATCTTTGATATAACGCTACCCTCTACTGTCCAAACTGAAGAACGGCCAGTACTTTCCCTGTCCCATTCTACAGTGTGAATTCTCATCAAATCACGTTTGTGTCCATTTCAGTCTTTATTCGATCTGCTGGGTCCAGAGAGAAGGAGCAAATTCCACACACAAAGAGCTAGGGTGGGAATCGAAGCCCCGATCCTACAGGTGCTGCCCATGATGCCCTTCAAAGCTTGCGTAGGCATCATTTTTTTCTTTGGTTTTTTGAGAAGTTTTTTTTTCCTTAGGATTATAAATGTTTTTACAAGTCTGTGGCTACGTCATGTAAGTGAAGCTCTGCTGTTGGCTTAGAGAGATAGAGAATGAGGTGGGTGTGACTTCCCTGGAAAAAACACTGTCTTTTCTTCCTCCTCTTTCTCCCCATATCATACTTCCTGCAGCCCTCCCTCGCTCAAACAGCCCCGGTTTTCCGTGGTTCCCACAGTTGCCCTGTCACCACGGTGCTATGAGGAGCAGGCTCACAGACTAGCACTGTCCGTGGACACGTTTCGCGTAGGTCTGCGTAAAATGGAATGTGGGCATTATGGCCAAGCAAGTTAAAAATGCACATTAATCGACCAGCTAGCATTTTCTTAAGACCGACAGTTGAAAATTGCCAGTGGAATCCAAAAGCCTAATGAACTGTTGTTTTATTTATGAATACCTTTCCATCCATCCATCCACCCATCCATTTGAGGGACCTGTAGCCTATCCTAAGGCAGAATTGGGCACATGTCTAGATGGGGTACATTCCATTCTTCTGTTGCATATATACAGTACATATCTATAATCGAAAAGTAATGTATGATATGCACATTTATAAGGAAAGTCCCTGACCTGGTTTCATGCATTTGAGCTGTTCACAGAACTGCTTACGTCACCAAGAAAACAGCCTCGGGCATGTTACAGCTTCACCCCGACCGACTCACAGACTGAGAAATGGCTCTGTGAACCTGATTTATGGTTTAATTCTGAATGAGAGCATGCTCGGCTCGCCTGGATTGCTCTGCATCGTTTGATGATGATGAAGTGGACTCTGCCACTGTGACAGACATTTTTATGACACCCTCACATCACGCATCTTGACTCGTTGTTCTCAGGGTATCGTTTGGCTGGCCATTTGTTGTTGTCATAAAATGCAACTTACAATGTTTATTAAAATAACAGTATTTTTATGTCGTATACATAAATTCTGCAATGCAATTCCTCATCCCATAAATTTAACTTAAAATGCTCAAGAATGTAACAATAATTTGGAATCTAATCTGAATTCATTTTGTAAAAAACAGAAAAGAATGATTGTGCAGAACGAAATGAGAATAACCATATGCTAAAGTCTCACACAGGGTGTACCCCAGCCATGTGCCCAGTGCTGGCTGGGATAGGCTCCTGGTTCCCCTGCAACCCTAATGAGGATTACCGGTGGTTAGAAGGTAGGTGGATGGATGTATGTATGTATGGATGGATGGATATACACGTACTAAAACATCTTAAAAATGATAAAAATTTTCCTTGTAATGTCGAGACATCCTTCTTCAGCCAAAAGGTTTCAGTAGATTTTTTTTCTTTTTGCAGTCTTTGCATCAATTCCCTGAAGTCGTTGAAGGGGCCATCCCAGTCACCATAGTGATGATGCCCTAGAGGAGATCACCATGGTTTGTTGGGGACGGTACCATAGACAGTTGGTCTCCATGTGCATGTAGCACGACACCTGGGAGCTACATGACTTTTCTGTATAGCCATCGATTTAGCTTGCCGGCTGAAAATGTTCCTTTTGATTTTCTGTTGCTTGTATAATTTTGTTCTTTGGTCTGTTTGCAGTCTTTGTAAATTATTCACTAGCGCATTTTGTATTACTGCTAACTATGAAATGGAACTGAGCATTCAGACAAGATAAAAATACAGAACGTTATGTTTTCCCCTTTGTGGACTACGGACTGTTCATGTTACAGCACAGTCCCACCTGCTTTGCATTTTGTCAGCTTATTCATTGTTTGATTACAATACAACTTCCTGAAAGCTTCAGGCCACATGGATCATAGTAACTCACTAACACTCCAGTCATCCAGCCTGGTTTTTCCTCTGGAGGCCTCTCACATGCGAGAACCCACAAGAGGACACACTGTGTGTGTGTGGGTGTGACCAATCTGATCCTACCCTGCTTACAAAACACATCCAGAAATTAAAAAAAAAAAAAAAACAAAACTCCTCTTTGGTTGGTAAAGGGATTATGATTTTATCATGTTAGTTGAATTGTCCTACTTTATTCGTTCCCATGGAGAAGTGGGATGACTTTTGCATCTTACTTTCCATAGATACACATGCATATAGAGATAACAGTAGGTTTTGGGGTCACAGTGCATCTGAGGAGCAGTTGGTGTTAAGGGCCTAACTCAAGGGCCCAACAGTAACATGGTCATAGTGGTAGTTATGGGACTTGAACCAACAGCCTTCTGCATAAGGGCACAGATATCTAGCCTTTAGAGCCATACATACCATTGAAGAAACCCATAGGCATGAATTAGCTTGATATTGCAATACCCTGGGAAAGGCAATCTAGCTTTAACTATTCAGTTGTCTCCAATGGATATAAAAAGTCTACATATCCTTATTGAAACTGAAAGTTTTTGCCATCTTAAGTCAAAATAACTCAAGTCAGACATTATTTCCATCTTTAATGCCTCCTTGCAGCCAACAAAAATTCTAAGCTAACTAACACACCTGCCATCAGTGAAAGTGATTCTGCTTCATCCCAAATAAAAATCCACTGTTCCTGCTGGATCTCCCTGAAACATTTGTGATTACATTCTGTTGGGATAGCAATGGTCTGCAAGGAGCTCGCATAACCTCTATTGGGACTTACTGTTGAAAAGCACCTATCAGGGAGAGGGGTAAAGACTATATTAAAGGCCATTTATGTACCATGGATGACTGTAAAGGCTGTTATCAATAAGGTGAGAAAAGGTAACACCCCAGGGAAGATGACCTTGCAAAGTTACTGACAACACAAGCAGAAAACTACAGCAATATTAAAGGAGCTGCAGGAATTTTGGCCAGGTATTGGTCACTCCTAGCATGCGATAACAATACCCTGTATTCTGAATTTAGGGTATATAGGGGGGTAGGGGGATGGAAGCCATGTCTCACAGAAAAGAACTTCCAAGAACGTCTACATCCATCACTTCAAGCCATGTGGGAAAATGTTGTATGGTCTAAGATAAAGTTGGAACATTCTATAAGATCTTTGACCCAATGACAACCCGGTTCATCATGTGAAGAGCACTCTGCTTACTGTAGTGCAAGGTGGTGGCAGCGTCATGCTTTTGGGTGGCTTCTCTTCAGCTGGGCCGGTGAGCCTGTGGATAAACACCATAATGACCGTCTTCAAATATCACCATTATCTTGACAATGAACCTGCTGGCTTCCGTCAGATGATGAGGAGGAGGAATTTCAATGCAGGAGCTCAACTGGAATGTTTCATCTTAATTCATTTGGATATTAGTCATTGGGAATTTTCTGTTTTACAGCATTATGGTGCATGAAGTATGTATTTAAAATAATATTCCTAACCCTCTCAATATAAGAATAAAAAGGTCACATTTAATTGACTTCACAACTGTATTAGCAAATTGAATCCATGCTTGTTTATGAGATCAAGCTGGATATGCAGTATAGGGTCACAGTGAGCCTGACCCCTATCCCAGAAGACATGGAGAATGGGGGGCATGCTGAACGCTGTGGTTGTCCTCCAGGGTCATCTTCTCATAAATTAGGAAGTAGCAGACGACTGAAACTTTAGCTAAGCATGCTTGGCTGACGTTGTTACCTTCGGATTTTGAGCTCACACACATGCACCTGTATTTCTAGGAAAGTATCTGACCTGACATGCTGAAGCAGGACAGACCTGAAAATGTATAAAGACAGAAGGGATACAGTTCAGGTCAGCTTTGAGTGACAGCCAATTACCCAGCTAAATGCCTTCATTCGCATTCCTGTGCCAGCTCTCGCTGAGAGAGAGTGACAGTCATGGAGCCACACCTACCTATTGTAGCTTTGACCAGGAAGGGTGGGAGCAACACATCTGCTGCCAGGTGAGGTTCATCTCCGCTTTGCTCTTCGAATGCTGTTCACACCTGCAAACCTGCACTCACTCCAGAGGAGCCACGGTGACCTGGAGCCAAACTGCCATTTTTCTGAGCCTGGCTTAAAATCACAAATCCAATAATTAATATAGGCCAGCAGAGGACTTGCTTTGTCCCAGAAACTTCTGAATCATTATTTACATGGAAAAGTTGTTAATATTCAGCCTGACATGCATCATCTGGAAAATGTGTTGTATGTCATTTCACTTTGAATAATGGCATACGATTTGTTATTTCTCCACAAGCCCAGCTTCTCCAGAGTAAATTCTGCAAGAACATGGACACGTTGTTTTACACACCTGTTCATACAGCTTATATGGGTGCCTGCTTTACCCATTTAAATGCCAGTCGCTCCAACAAATGGATGTGCATGCCTGAAAAGATACTATCTGTAGCTGGTCGCTGACACATTTCCATGACAATCGGGTCAGATTTGTATGTCAACAGTGACAAGAATGGGTCGACGCGATCGAGATTCCAGAGCCAGGCAACGGCCCCCAGGCTGAGTGTGGCCTCACGCGGGTGAAGGCGAAATGTGGGTGCTTAGAAAATGCAAACCGTGATGGAGTTTCATTACCTGTGTGACAGCATTGCTAGGAAGCGCAACCAAGTCTGGACATCTGCTTGAAGGCTGTTTCACTGTTGACTTCAGCACTTAAATTAATGGCTTGGAAGGCAAACGGATCCCAAAGCACTTTTACAGAAAAACAATACTGGGGAAAAACCGTTGCTTTGCACGTTCAGAGTTGGCCGTTTGATTAGGTTCTCGACTTTCCTCGGGCTGCTCTGGTTTAATTCTGCTGTACAAAGATGTGCATAATTGTTTGTTTGAGTATAATATGCATGCACTGTGGTGGACAGGGTGTAAAGGACGTGGAGATACATCCACGTTGGATCACCGTAATCCAGGGTTTACCAAGGCCATGTGCCCTATGCTGTCCCACGTAGTCTCCATGTCCCTCAAAAACCTGACCAGGATAAGATGGATGGATGGATGATGGGCCGGTTTGGACAGCTAAAAACGTGGCATGGACCAAACATGTACAACTTATAGCACGGTAGACCAAACAAAGAACGGATGTATGGGTATCCATAACCGTATTCATGCATCAAATCCATTCTCTATAATCGACTGTCCAGTATAAAGTTGAGGTGAGTCTGCAGCCTATCCCAGTGAGCAATGGGCAAAAGGCACGTGCACTTTGGACAGGATAACATTGCCACATAATGCACTAATGAAATAAAAAAATGTTATTATCAAACAACGAAACACTCAGTCAAACAATCAATCACTCTGTGTATTGATTGATTATCATCAAGTCTTAATTACCTGTAGACTGTTAGTTTTTGGGAAGTCTGAAGTTCAGTGAGGTAAACCAGCACACGTTTTTGTTCGCGCTATACCATAGCGTTATCGCAACTTATTTCTACATCGCAAAACTTATATCTCATATATCTATGTCTAATATCCGTGGATTCTCTGGGGAAAGGTTTTTGGGAAGCAAGATGCAACAAGAAGCAGCCCACTGCCTGGAGGGGAGTGGTCGAAACCCCTACACCTGAGTAGGCGAGCATCTTCCGGTTTCGTCAGGTAGGCTGCGTCCCGCCTCGGGTGGTAGGTGTGTAGCCTGTGTCTAATTTGAATACAAAATTAATTTCTAAGAAATCATGGAAAAAAGACGTATAATCTGTCAAAGGAGTGAGCGGAATGGGATCATGTTATGAACAGCACATGTCCTAATGAAGGCCTAACTGACATTAACGCCTGTTAAATGATGCGGAATCGGACTTGGTAAAAACAATATCTCATCAAATTACATTATAATGTTCTTTATTATTAAGAAGCGAGTTCAGAATATTTTGTACATATAGAAGTCTACAGAAAGGTAGTCTACTTTCTGGTGGTAATTCTTGATAGTACAATTTAAGCACAATTTTATCAGAAAAATGACTCCATTCCAGTGATGCAAATTCTGAAAGAAAATAAAGGTGGTTATACGAAAACTTGCCATTTTGTGTTAGAGGAAAGTTATGGCTTATTTTTTAGTGCGGTTGCAGATGGTGTCTTTTAGCATTTTGTAAATTTAGATAACTAGTGTGTGTGTGTGTGTGTGTGTGTGTGAGAGAGAGAGAGAGATTAATTATTGATTCATTGTATTGCAGGCAACGAAATCAGATTGACTGGAATAGTGATGAGATTATTGGAAAATGGTGTGTCTTGACATATGACAAAAAGCTTTACCCAGGAATCATCGTGACAAAAGATGAAGGCTATATGCTCAAGTGTTACAGTTAGGCTTTGCACATATTACATTACAGCAAAAGAATAAATATTGAATGATGCAGGTGTGAGAAAGTTCATGTTTTGAATAAAAGCTTTGGTTTACATTTACATTCGTATTATCATCATTTTTCATCATTTTCCATGTTAAAACCTCTTGAAAAAACTCCTATATATATATATATATATGTCTCCTATATATTTTTTGGTTCTGTTGAATTAACGTTTTATAAATGTCCATCATAACTCAATTACATCCATAACTATAATTTAAACAAGCAGCATAACCAATATAACTGTTACTGGGGTGTCAACCCTGTTACTTGTATAAAATTCTAATATAATTTTAAAAATGAAAAGACAATTGTATAATCAACTTATTTTATGAGTTAAGTAAAAGAGACCAGTTACCCACCCTAAGAAATTGGGGGATTATTATTTTGTTTTCATAACCTTATCTTAGAAGATATTGTGAAAGTGCCGGTTGTAAATTAGCATATTTTTCTATGAAAAAGGTGAATTCCTTAATATTCTCACTTTAAAACCACATTTAATGTGACAAGTCGGATCTTATAACAGACTTGTTCTAAATATGGATTTAAAACCTTCTCAAGCAGTGCTTGATTTGTCAGTGACAGGGCTGATAAAACAGAAAAGGACGTTGATTATTTGTAAAAATACATGCAAAAATAAGACAGCCTGAGATGGCACGGCACTTTTTTTCTGAGAGGTAAGGATCTATGAATCCAAAAAGGGGCTTAAAGTATTTGAAAACAGTAATCTGGAAATCAAACATTAAAAGTGGGGGAGATGGCACGTTTTCGTATAATTACCTGTGAGACATGCATACGGAATAATATTCCTGTATAATCGTCTGCAATAAACAGTTTGCCTTCGTCTCTGCCTTTCCCAGGAGGGGAAGAAAAGTGAAAAAAGAGAAAGGTGTGTACAGCATAAAGAGGTGTTTGATCTGGCAGGCAGCCCCATAGGTGTGGCTTTATTAGGTGGAGACGCGCCGATCTTCCGTCATCCGGACAGACCGCGCTGGGCCACGGCCGCCTGCGGTGCTGCCCCGTCTCTTTGCACGGTTGCGGACTGCGCAGAAGAATGAGCGTCTTCGGCTCCCAGGACAGGCTCGCCAACATCATGAGAAGGAGCGGTTCGAGCCCGTCTTACTCCCGGGTGGACTTCCAGACTGGCAATGGATACATGTCGACGTTCACCGACGGATACCAGACGAGCGTCGGCGGTGGACCGCATGCAGAGTACGGCCCTCTCCTTAATCGGAGTGATGAATAGGGGTACACTGACTGGGCACTCGGGATAGACCGCAATAAAAGACGAATGTCGCATTTACGTCTTGCGAAGAAACATAGTTGCAATGCAGGAGGTTTTATTAAGCGAAAGTGCAACTTGGAGTTACTCCCCGCCTTTGCGAGACTAAACTGGTGGTAATTCGTGGACGCTTATAGTGGAGAAGCTCCATCCTTCTCAGTTAGTGTAATGAAAATGGCATTAAATATTGTGTTACACGGCGCTTACCCTTCCAAGACAGACGCATGTGCTGATCGTAGTCCGAGAAGAACGTCAGACGATCTGGTACATGAATATTGAAGAAGCCACTTGTAGTTTGTATCAGTCTTACTTTTGCGCACTTTGAATGAAATCCCACCTTTGGCAACGTACACACCTGAATTAATGCGAGGTTTTGCCCCTACAGCGTTCAGATGATTCTTCAGAGAGCCAGGAGCATGAAGGCTATGTTTCAGGACCATATGATGAAGGCTGAATTTGCCCAGCAGTCTGTAAGTTTGACTTTTTTTGTGGTATCCTCTCTTACTGACGTTCTCTTCAGTCTTACCTGGCTCTGCTTTAACAGGTGCTCAGATGGTTCTGACAGCTCATGTAGGGTCTCCCTTCAGTCAGAAGAAGGCTGTTTGCATGGCTGGATGGACAAGTTCCTTGTTCATGTCTAGAAACCATTCAAACTAGAAACTGTGTATGCTAGCTCATGTACAGCTTCAGTAAAAAAGATAGAAGGCAAAAAAAAGTTGTAATTCTGTACAACAGTTAGCCCTTTTCACTGAAATAAACACAGGTGAGTTACATCAGTGGAGCAGGGTAGACTCACAGACGGATGAACTGAGATTCAGGTAGTGTACTGCATAAACGACACACGATTTCAGCTCCACTTGCAGACTTCATGACAAAGGCAAAAGCTTGAAACTGGTCGGTTGCAGATTATAGGGAGATGACAGTACACAGGCAGCCATGATGACGACATGGTTAATAACTGTCTTGCACAATTAGACCAGATTGCTAGTGGGAAGAGTGGAAGGTTTAATTAACCCCCCAGCTCTTGTGTGCTACTGCTTACGTCAATAAGACAATGTGGAGACCACAAAGATGATAATCTTGACAATCAAGTTCCCGCCATCTGTCACTGAACCTCATGCAGTTCTCATGTCACTATTTAATCACCCACATATACAGTATGAAATTTTATTACAGCAATGTATGTGATCTGTTCTGTTTGTTGATTTGTGTAGTGAATACTCTTAGAGCGTTCAGCAGCGGCCTGATAGGAGTGATAGGTGTGTAAAACCATGGCTGTTTCTTCACGTCCTTTAATTTTTGCGGACGGAGCTGCCTTCTTGCGTAGGGCATCAAAGGTACGAGAAGTGGTCAGCGCTCAACAGCGCTTGATGAAGGCATGACGGGTGCTGTGTATCTTCTGGCACAGTCCCACGATTCGATGGGAGAACGTTGCTCGAAGCAGGGTTGGGGGTTCAGATCTTCTGCGTGTGGAGTTTGCATGTTCTCTCCATGTCGCGTAGGTTACTTCTGTTTGCTCGAGTTTTCTCCCACCATCCAAAAACAGCTTTTAATTTGGATCTCTAAATTGTCCATAATATGTAAGTGTGTGGAAGTGAGAGCATATCTATGCCCTGCAATGGACCATCATCCCATCCCGGGTGTACCCCAGCCTGGTGCCCTGTGATGGCCTGGCCTCCCATCTAGGGTGTACCCCAGCCTGGTGCCCTGTGATGGCCTGGCCTCCCATCTAGGGTGTACCCCAGCCTGGTGCCCTGTGATGGCCTGGCCTCCCATCCAGGGTGTACCCCAGCCTTGTGCCCTGTGATGGCCTGGCCTCCCATCCAGGGTGTACCCCAACCTTGCGCCCATTTCTGCCTGGGATAGGCTTCAGGGTCCCCGGTACCTTGAACAAGATTACTGGCTTGATGATGGATGTCTGGATGAAATAATTTTAGTTATGGGTATTGGCTTGAGCTCTCCCATTTTCTGACGGGGTGGTTCTTTGATAGTGAGACCGTTGCCATAGGTGTGAACGATCCTCTGACTCATCTGGCATGTTTAGACTGGGTTTGCTTCTGCACAGCCAGACGACGATTCACAGCCACGCTGACTCATACCCCTGGCTTAGACGTAACAAAGAGATTTTAGTCGTGTGTCTGTATGGCTGCGTTGCAGGTGTTTATAGTTAAGATTCCCAGTGAAATACAGACTACAATGATGAAGGTCTGTTTGCTTCGGTGTATCCACCTGCGATGGAATCATTTAATGTCCCCCCCCCGATGTAATTCTCGGTGCGGTTTTTAGTCAGTTTGGGAATATGTGCATGTATTTTTAATGCTGTCTTCGTCGGATCAGTCACTGTCTACATGTATCACTAGTGTCAGTGTTTTATTTTTAATGATGATAATAACAACGAAACTCTGTATTTCACAAAGGGGGGCGATCAGCAGAAGTACTTGGCCAAAGCTGCAGATTTTGCAGATCAACTGAAACTCTGTGCTTTCGAGCTCCAGCAGCTTGGCCAGCCCAACGACTCCATCCAGAGGAGGTGAGTGTGCGTGTTTGTGTGTCTGCACTCCCATTGGTCACAGGGCGTGATTACTAGGAATGTGCACGAGTGGGTGTGTCTCTCTGTGGCCAAGTTAACAGGGACAGAATGCACATTGAGGTGCGTGTGACAGTGTGTGTGTGCGATGAACCTTCCCCCCGACCTTTCTGCAGAGTGTTTACAGATAACAGTGGAATGTGACCTGCCTTGCAGCTGAGGATCTGTGTGAATGCTCTCACAATCCACAATCAGCAGCCCTGCTGCATTGCATTTGTGTTACAGACCCGTGGGAAACAGAGGCCAGGCTCTGAGCTTCCAGGAGACGCTTAGTTTTTGTGTTTTTTTAACCATTATTTAAGTATTCTCACTAATATTTAACGTGTGTGGGTGCATGTATGTGTAAAGTTCACTTTCATTGGAGGTGCAGGCTCCAGAACCAGCTTGGTGCCGGGGTCATCCTGGGTGTAACCTATGTCGTACCCCCCCCAGCGTGGAGCAGTGCAGGGAGCAGTTGACAAGAATGCAGTATACGCCAGCCATGAACCAGCCCACCCTGTTCCGGACTCGATCCAGCGTCAACTATGAGGAGATGGGCAGAAACCTCCAGGACGCCCTGGCCTGGATCAGCCAGAAGAAGGTGCCCACAGATTCTGGCGTTTTATAATTTCCTGCGGGTTTTCACATCTCCCACGCTCTCCTGACATGCATTTGTGTTTGTGTGAATGGACGAGGGGGAACGAGTGACGTGCGACACGACCTTAGTACAGTAAGGTGACCAAAATTAGGTTTTTAACATCAGTTGAGGACATGTCAGCCTAGCTTAATCACCCTTCTCCATGATTTAATCACCTTACCTTCTCGGCCTGACACGGGGGTGGGGTGGGATGGTGTAATGATATGCTTCGCAGCCTGACAGCTCACAAGGCGTATCCCGTGTTCTCTTACACGGAGAAACCTGACACCCTGACTACAGGATGGGGAGGTGTGGTGTTGCTGTAGTCATGGGGGTGTGGCAGCATTTTCCCATGCTGTCTCCATGGTGACTCACCTTCATCTCCCTGAGACACACCAAGCCCCCTCCCTCTGTCTCACCCTTGATTCTGCATCTCCCCTCCATTATCTGGCTGTTTACTTTTTCACACTTCCTGTCTCCTTCCCCACTGTTCTGACATCTCCACCC
>JAACJT020000021.1:3765658-3806354 GCA_009936485.2 Gymnarchus niloticus | reverse complement strand
AGTCCGAGTAGAACAATAAGTAAAAGGACAAGTCTAGTATCCGTCTGGGGGACAGCGTGGTCTTGCCGGTTGCAGTCTAGTAAGCAGAGCAGGTTCGGTGGCTCAGAAGGCAGCAAGTCTTTTTTTTTTTTTTTTCTTTCTTTCTTTCTTTCTTTGCACATTCAAGGTCCTGACTTAATATCCATCCAGCTGCTTATCATGGTTAGGGTCATGGGGGGAGCATAGGGCAGGCAGCATAGGGCATAAGGCAGGTGTTCAACCTGGACAGGATGGTAGTCCTTCACAAGGCACATGTACATTCACTCATCCTATGGGTAATTTGCACCTCTTCCACATTTGGGTCAAGTTCCATGTGATGTGACATAGCATCAACATCACAGAAACATCACAAAGCAAACATGGCAGACTGGCAACATATTCTCATCCAGATGAAGCTCAGCCAAATAGAATGGCATAGATGACAACTAATTTGGAGACATCAGTTAGCCTACCTGCATGTTGCACTGTAACTATAAAGGTACAAATGAGAAAGGGGATATACAATCACAGGTGCGTGCTGACCAAAGCCAGTCATGCTGAATACTGTGGGCTAATGGTTCATCCTGCTGAAATAGGTATACCCCGATGGCACAGCTTGGTTCCAGCAGGATAATTTCCTTTTGCTATGTTGCTAGCAGTGCGCACAAATGGTTTGAGGAGCATGATGGTAATTTTATCTTACTTTTTCAAAGACCCAGTTGTTTTATTAGGAGTTGGTCATAATGTTTTGAGCTGGCAAATGCTCAAATACTGTTATATTTGATGTAAATCAATTACTATCTCATCCGCATTAATTGTATTCCTTTTTTTTTTCCCCACAGATGAAGATATTGTGTACTCGTAATGAGTTCAAAGTGGCTGTAGATAACAACCACCTCCTGGATTACAAACACAGGATCCATGAACTTGACTCAGTCAACAAGTTATCCATCTTTAAAGATCTTACCCTCACTTCTGTAACAATGGAAACCCTGCCTTGAGACCTGATGGGTTCCAGCTATCCACTGATCCTATATCAATATTCTAACTATGGTCCATGCATGACAAAGGCAGGTTGGACTTTAATAAGAGATGGAATAATCTATCCATATGTGTAATGGGATACTTCTACAAACATATTCTCATACCATTTTGAAATTGTACTATAGTCTGCAAAGATTATATCTTGAAGTTTAGAAATGTCTCAATGGAGGAAAATAAAATTAATTCCTTGCAACATTTCTGCATGGCTGTTTTTATTTATTCTTTCATAGTTGATATTTTTCAGCTTTGTGTGAGGGGGTGGTCTATAGCTCAGTGGGTTAAGGCTCTATGTCTGTGTGACTCTCACCCTTGGTTCTGTGTGTGGAGCTTGCTTGTTCTTCCCGTCTTTTCTCCTACAGTCCAAAAGCATGTGGCCTCTCTAAATGACATGCGGTGATTAACGATGCCAACCCATCATCTCTGCCCATCTGCCTGAATAAGTACTGAGAAGTTGTGTTTGTGTGTGCAAATGCAGTGCTGCTAGAAAGTTTGTGAACCCTTTTAAATTTTTATTTCTGCATTAATATGACCTAAAATGTGATTAGCTCGAACTATTTACTAAAACTCGATGAAGAGAATGAAACACAAAAACATTATACTACATTTAAACAGACAGGCCAAGCCTATAGGTGTATTAAATATAGCCTAGTATTTTAATTATCAAGATTAATAGCATACATATACAATCACGTTGCAATGCCATCCAAAAAAAAAAAATCTTAGTTTGCATATTCAGCATAGAAATGTATTTATTCCAAATAAGTCTAAAAATAGCAATACTGCATTTTCAGTCTGTTAAAAATAAATTCTTTTTTTTCCTTGTTATAACAGTATGGATATTCTATTCTCTGGTCGTGAATAGAATAACACTGGAATGCTTAATTGAATCTGAAAAATGAATGTGCTGAATGAGTCTTATTTTAGTATGCTAAAACTGAATAGTTATAAGTTTGGACAGGCGGTAGTGGGCAACACATTTAATCTGACTGACTTTGTGGACGGTCACGCCAAAACCAGACTCAGACTGGCAGCTGCCACACATGAACCACTGACCACATGCCTGTCTAACCGTAGAGGAAGACCACCACCACCCTCCTGACACCACTCACACTGTGAATATACACACCCCTCTAGGAACTAAACAGCTTCCTCCATCTCCATGTGAACATGCATCAGCTAACACACATTACATCGTCATGCCTGCAGTGCAGTGCAGTGCAGTGCAGTATTATATTAACATGACATGGCGATAATCTCGTCACTTGTCATGCTGCACGCTAACAAAGCTGACCTCTCCCTCCGTAAACTCGTTTATATCGTCTGCGCATGACCAGAACATATCCCACTTACGTCATCGAGCGCGTCCTGTAGCGTGGCTTCTGATTGGGCAGAATTTACCGCCCTCTTGATCGAAGGTTCCTGAAAAAACCTTTGTTTATATTCCGGTATGAGGAGGAGAGCGGTTTTTTTTAAATTATTATTTAAAGCTTTATTAGAACCGAAACAATACAGTAAAGTCACCATACAAACTTAAATCGCTGTGGTATACAAAGTTAAAACATAAAAAGATAAAGGATCAACAAAGGAAAGCAGAAAAGGAACAATGCAGAACAATGTAGGGGCTTAAATTATAAAGGCAATAAATTAAATTCTTTGCAAATATTGACAATTTTTATAGCTTTAGAATTTTTTGAACAGTATATGGTTTGGAGATATTGTCGAAATTCGTTTTCAAAAATAAAGATGGGTGCTCTGCTGCAATATTTACTTTTGTGTATATGAAATATTGCCAAAATGATAAGATTTATAAGAAAATATTCTCTTTGCTTAGAATGACACACATTTTAAAATCCAAACAACATCTTTAAATAAGAGAAAAGTTTTCATATATACATCTGCGTACAAATCGAGAAAAATCTGTCCAAAACACAGCAACAACAGGGCAGTTCCAAAACAGATGTGAAACTGTTTCAACCTGGATATTACAAAAAGAGCAGTCAGTCTCAATGTCTTTCTTCAAGCTCTGTAAATAACGTTTTGTCGGGTAACAACAATGTAACAATTTATAGCAAACATCTCTAAATTTATTAAAAATAACATATTTTGATGATAAAATCCAAACTTTTCTCCACAAAATATTTGGAACAAACCGTCCCCAATATAAGATAGCTTTTGGAATAGTGATAATGTTTTCTTGAACCAAAGACCTAATTTTTCTATTACGGGTTGATGAACTGGATAAAAAGCAAATCTTCCCTACCCTAGTGTCATACAGGTCCCGGGTATAAGGATGCAGATCTCCACACCTCTAAACAGCATAATGACACCTTTGGGAATCGCATCCATTACAATAGCAAATTCTCTAGGAGTAACAGGGATTGCATAAGAAGACAACAAGAACTCACTATAACTCAAAAGAAACCCATCGGAATTGAATAATTTGGAACGCAGGTTGTGAAACTGCTTTGTAGCCCTGCTTGTACGGGATGTAACAGATTCCAGTATGTTAGCTCCCCTAGTTGGAGACGTGACGTGTTGGTAAAAGCTCGGCATACCTTGTTTGAGGTTTGCTTTATTAAAGTCCCCCACCACGCTGAAGGCTGAGTCTGGATGTTTGTTTTGAGTCGCACTAAGTCGCATGGAGTTCCGACAAAGCAATACCTGTGTCCGCATGAAGTGGAATGTAGACCACCGTGGTGATGACTGAGGTAAACTTTCGAGGCAGGTAAAATGAACGGCACTTGATAGTCAGATGTTGTAGATTAGGCGAGCAGGAGTGAGAGAGGATAGAAACGCTTTTTTAAGGAAACAGACTCCTCCACCTTTGGATTTGTTAGTGTCCGCCGTTCTGTCAATGCGTAACACAGAGGACGAGTCCGACGGAGTCACCGCGTGATCCGGCACTACAGGGGTCAGCCATGTCTTGGTAAAACAAAGAATGTTATAATCCCTCACGTCCCGTTGAAACTAAACTCTTGTTCTGAGATCTTCCAGCTTGTTTTCTAATGACTGGACATTAGCAAGCAGTATACTGGGCAGCGGTGGGCGATGGGCCTGTTTCGGACGCCGGCGCGGTTTCCGCGGTGTTTCATTGTTTGTCGCCGTGATGCAGCGCGGTCCAGTCTACTGTCCTTGTCCGCTTTGTGGAGTGTATCAGCCGGCCACGACCGATCGGGTTCAAGAAGTTCAAAAGCTAAGTGAGATAGCTGATTTCCAGTGTCTCGAAGTGTTCCACTGTCATATGCTACTAGAGCTGTCGTTGTATTAGCGTAAAGTACTGTTAAAATAGATTTAAAAAACTAAGTAAAAATGGGATGCCAGTCCATCGCAGGGCACCATGCATATATTTATTATTTTTTATGCTGTATATATTTAAATATATCAATTACATATATATATCCATCCAGGGGAGTAGGTATAGCTTTAAAGTTGACAAACAATTTTAAACAATTGCTTTAATTATTCACGTGTAAAAGCTGATTTTCAGCTTTCCTGAAAGCTCGTCAGGACAAGTCAATACAATCTCTACTTAAATCTACGGTTATGACTATTTTAAATATATTTAAATTGATAAATGTTATTTACAAGTGTTAGCCATTATTTTTCTTTTCGAGCGCTAGCGTAGCGGACGAGTGGGGCAGTAGAGTTTTTTTTTTTTTTAAATTAGATTACCGTATTGTTCATTTTCGATATGTATTTCCCTAACAAAACGACCTTATGAAAGTGTGTTAAATTTGGTGAAATTTGCTTGAAACATGCACGAGTTACTGCTGTTTATTCAAAATGGTTTGTAAAATAGGTGCAGTATGAGCATGGCCACCATATTGAAAAGTTATTTTTTGGTTTGCTATTAACCTACTCAGTCTCCTGATTCCAGCAATACCACATATACTGTACAAGTGTACATGTCTGAATTGATTGAAAAACCAATGGCTAATTTGCAAAAGTAGGTTTCACATATTATGCAGTTTATAAAATCTAGGAATTAAATTTTGCAAATAATTACATGAGTTCTATGAAGATTGTTTGCTTTCCTCCCTGCAGGAATCATTGAAACCAAACTGTACATTCATCATAGCAATGACAACTGTTTAGGACAGTAGATATACTTGGAGGCAAATTTTTGTACTTTTTTCCAGAAGAGCAGAGTACAGGGACAATGCCAAAACAGGTGCAGGGCAATTTCACAGTATTCATCACAAAAACACAGCTGGCGTTAATGTCTTTTTTGAAAATTTTTAAGTAACAATTTGTTGAGTCAATTCCATGAATTGATTTAAATGATATCTCTTTAATTTTACTGACAAGTAGATATTTCTGAGGTAGTACCCAAACTTTGTTCCAGCTGATTAATTTGCTGTTCGTGAAGGAACAGATACAATATCCTTTTTCAAAAGTGCAGGAATGGCTTTGTTGCTATTTTTGGGAACAGAGAAAAACAGATGATACCAACTGAAGACTCAATAGGGTTGAGTGAAGGCGTACGTGATGGAGAGTGGCCAAGGAAAGAGTCTTGAAAAGCAGCTGGTTATCAGAGGGAATTGCATGAATTACAACCTAAGATTCTTTTCGTACAACAGGAAATTTAAAGTGGATAAGGAATTCTTCATATGTAAGTAATGATCCTCCTGAGTTGTATAATTGAGTTACCAGTAAAAGATTATTTTCAAACCATGCAAAAATAAATTCTTGTTCTATAAGAATTGAAGTACCTATGTCATTCCAAATAAAACAATTGCATGGTGAAAAATTGTTTGTAAATCAAAGATCTGTCGCATCTCCCTCATTCCACCACCAGGGGAAGTCCCTTTCCTGGTCTTCCCCAATCCTATCTGGTGGCTCAGCTGTCGGCTATCACCCTTGAACCCTATTTATACCCTGACTGTGCTTTTATTTCCCATTCTGTCATTGAACCAGTCTGCACCTTTGCTTCCCATTACTAGGCCCTGTGTTTGTCCTGTGCCTCCCTTAGCCTCCCTGCTCTTGTCCTCATTCGCCTCCCTGTTGGATGTGCTCACGACTGCCTCTTCTCCTCCCAGCCTCCTCGTGCCATTACCCACTTTGTATACAGGACAAAAGCGTTCACTTATGAAAGGCTGGTAATTTAGATGGGATTTTATTTTTGCGGTAATTGCAAAGCAAAAGAAAGTTAAGGGTACCAAAATGTGAGAAAATATAGCTGGGTATAACATAAACTGAATGTATTAGCGGGCAGACAGAATCAGAACATGCTGCTTCATCTGATTTTTCCGCCTTTACCTTAAAACCAAGAAAAGTAACATAAACTAGTCATTCAAAAGTGTTGAAAATTATAGTTAACACTTATTATGTTTGTGTTTGTGTAAATGACCAGGGAAATCAAAGATTTGTTACAATACAATGATTTTTAAAAGTGTACCGATTTTATATATATATATATATGTGTGTACAGGACAAGTGATGAATAATTATTTTCATTTATATTCATGTCATTATTGTAATAATAAGGTAGTGTTTTAGAAATATGGTGATTTTATTACTTTGTAACGCCCATGGTAAAAGAATCTGACAAACAATGCTGACATTATATATCTGACATAATATGTAGACAATATAATGATAAAACATCAGATACTGGTGGTGTGATTGAAGTGAGTCATTGAAAGAACCTATTTGCCCATTTACAAAGTAATATCACTGTATTTTTTTAAAAGATTATAGAAATGGAACTGATAAAATAGGTAATAACCTGTCCCCAACACTTTTTGCAGCCCTGGGTATGGTTATTATTGATATCTAGCAAAACAATTCCATGTTATGAACAGTGTAGACAACTGAATCAAACACAAATCAATGTAAAATGCATTTTATTATTATCCTTATTTTTATGTTTTACTTCAAAGAAGTGGCACATTCTGATATTCCTGATGAGTCTGATATGAGGAAAAGTCAGTTATAATTACTGTAAGCATACGAACATAAGTAAAATTAGATGTAATGCATGCATAATTTATGTACATTACAGTAGACTGAGTAAACTTTACAGAAGTGGCATATGCCCAGAGGCCAAGTGGCATGTAATTTATGAAAAATATGTGTTGTAAATAGCATGTACCACAGAGTGTTGTTGTGTTGTAAATACTGTAGCATGTACCGTGTAGTGTTATACTGTACCATGTGTCTGAAGTGATAAATGTGACCATGACTGTGTGTGTGAGGGGCCTTCAAGCTATCCCAATGCTGTACAGTGAAAAGGTTGTTGGCTTGAGTATTGAAGTGCTAGTAAACATGGTTGCGTTGAATGCCGAGTCAGAGAATTCTTTATTAAACACACTATGGCCTATAGCTTTACTACAATATGTAATTACTACAGATAATACAACCGTAAAAATACAACTTTACCCAACTGCACGTGCCAATATATATCGCAAACACAATGCAAATCACATTTAACTCATTAACTATAAATCACTGCAATGCTATACATAACATTGCCAGTAATGGGTGTAGTCCTTGAATTATAATGAAACAGTAGCACAATTAAACACCATCCAGTTGTCAGAAAATGCTGCCAGGGTAAAAACTCCAAGCAAAGCAGTCAAACATAACATCCAATCAGATCTGGAACAAAAGGGGGCGTGGTGAATTGCATCATTAAGGTACCATCATTTGATGTGTAGCAAAATTTGACAGAATGGCGAGAATATTGTTTAGTGGGAGGTGGGTGAGTGAAAATACAGGATCAAATTGCTTCCCTTATTGGTTCAATACAGGGCATATATTTTTAACTGTCAATACAGAACAATCCCATATTATACTAACTTAGGTGCACAGAAAACTGCCCAATGCAAAATATTTCAGGGGGGGAGGATCAACCTCAAAATCCTCCCCATGCTACATGCATGCTGTGCTTAGGCCCCCAAATATAACATTTTGTAATGCCTCTAGTTCGCAATATACAACTTTCTTCAACTTGGCTTTTTTTTTCTCTGCAGTCGTCATCATCTCACCAATCAGAAATCCTTCATTTGTGCATTATATGAGCAGCAAGTTCATTAGCATCAACCATTTATGGTTATTTGTGGGCAGCAACTGGACAGGCTCTCAGGCTTGTTGACAAGATAAAAATGTGCGTGCACCATGTTTAATAAATCAGATTTTTTGGTAGGCATTTTCAATTTTTCTTCGTTGGTACTTGCTTTTCTCATATTAAAATTTAAAGTTTTAGAAATGAGACTGCAACATCGTGGCTCCATTATTTCAGAAGAATCTCGTACAGATTGACATTGGTAGCTGACATAAGTTTTGACAAATAACATTGTTTTGCATGGTAACATAAACACTCTGGATAAGCTCTAGTATCTTTATGTCCATTTCAAATTCTAATTCATGTTTAAATGCTCTGCTTGTTTATGTGTACCCACTGTAAACACATTCACCATGCTCTAAAAATGGCTGCTGCGGTGATGTCACCTGTTGGGAACACCCCTAATCCAAAAGACCAATTGAATTAAATAAATAACACCTATGAAATAGCTTAAATAGAACACAAAATTTGATAATACAAAAACATAATAATATCATACTTTTTGACATGTAAAGCAGCAGCACCAATAACAAAAAACCTAAACAGTATTAGCAGGCAGAGTGCAGGCAATTTTGAGAAGCTTGTTAATGTTTATTTATATCACCTTACTTTTTCCTTGTAATTATGTCATAATAGCCTTTTAATTCAATTTATTTTGGCACAAAAGGCATTCCATATGCTACAGCCAATCGAGATTACCAGCCTGTTTGATACACCTCACCGTAATATTCCAATGCTTCTTCTGAATCACCAGGAACACACAACCAAATTTCAGCAACTGACAAAGTCAACACAGCTAATTAGTTGGCTAATTTGATGACACTTTAGCTAATAAATACAGAACACGAAAAGTCTAATTGAAAGCCCCACCTTGTCTTCTTGATTTTTGGAATAGCTGTTAACACTATTCTGGGACAATTCAGCCAACAGCTGAAATTTCATTTTTTTCTTGCTCCTTTCGCCCCATCTTGATAACTTCTGGTTGCTCCAAAGGTACCATGATGGGTAAACCAGGGGGGTATTCCAGATACCAGGTTCAACATATCCTATGGTTAAATCTGAATTCTGATAGGAGGAAACTGAAAGCCAGACTTCAGGATTTGTTGAGTTCTTGAATCTCTTGGAATTTTTCCAGTTAGAATTTAGTTTTAACTGTAGGATTTGTTAAACCTGGGGCCCCTTTCAAAAAGCAGGTTTAACAAATCTGAAAGTTAAGCCTGAATTCTGATTGGAGAAAACTGAAAGCTCAACTTCAGGATTTGTCAATTCCCTGAATCTCTCCAAATATCTCCAATCAGAATTTAGGTTTAACTTTAGAATTTGTTAATTCTGCTTTCAGGATTGACTACCCCCAGTTTATTTATGGCAGCGACGCATTTCTGCGACATCCCTGTATGCACAGCCTTTTTAATTTACGTATTTGATTTGTGTGTTTTGTTTTTTTAACAAAACATAAGGGGTATTTTACAAGCACCCTTCCAACTAAGAATTGATCACAGCATAATATTAAAATCCATTTTGTCTGATGAAATTCTTTTTGTAATATGTCTGACAAAACAGGATGGAGCCAGTTTTTGACAGGCTGGAGGGCTGTTTTCTGTTGACCAAAACTATGCTAAGAGCACTAAAAATCTAAGTATGGTAACATACCCTTTCTCGTGATTTAACCACTACAGTCTCTGTTGGACAGCTGATGATCTAGAAGTATGAAGATCCAGCCATGCAGACACCTTTTTGAAATATTGAATATTCCAGTCCGCTCCCTGCCAGACCACGTGGAACAACATGTAGGCGCCCAAAAAGCCAGTTAGAGCTGGCAGATACCTCAGGAAACCCTCCCAGACGGCACCACCAAAAGTCCTGGCTATGGTCCACGGGTAAGATGACTCATATTCAAAAAAGTAAAAATAAATAAAAATAATGTGCTATGGCTTCAAAAAAGTTTTATGATATTTATGTCGCATTCAGATGAAGATAGTCAAAAAGTAGTCACGCCATATATTTCTTGTTAAAACTGTTTTTCCCTTCTGGTGACTTTCATTTTTTTGTTTCCACTGCATAAGATATTTTGCATGCATGCCTGTGCAACAACAATAGTATAAGTAATAAATACAAAAAAATAGCAGTTAACAATAAAAGTAATACAGCAATACAAAATTTTAATGTGCACTGGAAAAATAATAAGTAATGAGAGAAACTTTGAATATTGCACTAATTTGCCAGTTGGCCATTAATATTGCCATTTGGCAACTGGCTGGCTGTCTGACCATCTCAAAAGATTAGCCTTAGGTGGTATTGTATGCCGTTAGCCCCAAGAATGAAGGACCTGTGAAAGCGTTCCTTGATGCACCTTAGGGAACATAGTCTGTCACTGAAGACACTCCTCTGTGCTATAACTGCCGCATGCAAAGGGGGGAAGCATTCTCCATAATAGACAAGAACTTGTTCCTTATTTTCATGTTCACCCCCTCCTCCATGGAGTCAAGACTGATCGCAAGCACTGCACCAGCCTTCTTGGGCAGCTTGTTCAGACTCTTGGCATCCTCTGCTTTAATACTGCTATCCCAGCACACTGCAGCATAGAGGATGGCTGCTGCTACCACAGACTCATAGAAGGTCTGGAGCAACCTCCCACTGACACCAAAGGATCTCAAAGAGGTCCTGCTTTTAAGTGAACCCCTCTCTCATTTAATCATGCCCAAATTTCCAGCATTTTACAATTACTGTGTCGATCAGCATATTCTCAGCAGGGTTAATTTATCTTCAAAGATTTTTTTAAAGTAGGCGAGACATTGTGATGTTGCTTCTTAAGCTTTGTAACATATTTCTCCATTTCTTGTCAATTATCACAGACGTGGAAACAAACATTAGGCCATTTCTACTCATTAGCACCTAAAGGAATTAGCAGGAATGAAAACCTGCACCCTCAGTAGCACGCCAGGGCCAGAATCGAGTATCATCGTTTTAACATTCCATACATAGAAGATGCCAGTGTGTCTCCCTGATAGTTCTGTTATACGTTATAATGGCACGAGGTGGCAATGTTACTTTAAAGTTAACATATTCTGTGTGTAAATTTGCCTTTTCGTAAGGTTGTTTACTGAGACAAAACTACAGGGGTTTCAAACAACAAGATAGCAACATAGTTGCGTTGTTAGAGTACATTAACTAAAAAAATTCCAGGAATGCCAAAACTAAGTCAAACCTTTTGGTAATTACACACGCAGTATGTTTCAGTTTCACACTGAAGTCTGTTGTTTTCCTCTTTAACAAGTATAGTGATTTGTGATTTCCGAGCATATTTTCTATGTATATGTATGTGTATTCTTAGTTAATGTCAGTGTGATGTCTGTTAAATAAACATCAGTACATACAGATGCCACATTTGTCACTTTACATGTGCTTCATTGTCAGAACATTTTTCTGCATGTACACTTTGCTTTTATGCAGATAATCGCACGGTAAGGAGCTGGCTCAGTTAAAATATTACATTTTTCAGTCATGATACTAACATACAGTTTTTGTCTTTACAATTATGTTTTTGCTAATTTTGCAAAGGGAAAGGTTTTTCTGAAGTGTAGGACCGAAATATGAATTGAGCCAAGCTCATAGGTTTGACTTGCATGTTAGTATGAAGCCAAAATCATTCCAAACAATCGCAATTATAAATAGAAGTTGTTTGGGATGTTTGTCGAGATATGTCATCCTTACCTAAATCTACACCTATGCCTGCAACATTGGAGCAGACTCATAAATAGATTTTTATGCAGTCGGTAAATATGGTGAATTACAAATTCAGAGTTGCAGAACCATGAAAATGGAAAGGACAGATTTGCAAATACTCTGGAGGTTTCTAATACTCTGTTTTAGCAAGATAAATGAATGATAGACACCAAATTGGCATGTTGTCAAAGTGTTTTAATTAAGATTTCTAGATAGGACTTTAGATTTAAGTAATGTGATTTTTTTGTGATGGGAATGAGTTAATCATATGTAAAATGTAAAGAAAACCACAAGGAAAAGTAGCAACAATAGAAATGCTGACATTTTTATCTATGTAGCTCTGACTAACCCATTTAAATACAAAGCAAGCAAACACACGTGTGTTAAGCTGCTACCATAGCATTATCTGATTATTTAGCACAGACCAGGAAATTAAGAACTGAAGCTAATCACTTTGCTGTGGTTATTTTCTCCAGCTTTAGCTCATTTCTTTTTTTCTCTGTTTGAATCTCCAGTCGTCTCTGTAAACTCCTCTGTTCCCGTGTACTCTGGAGAAAGCATGTAGAAACATGATCAACAACCATTCCAGATTCTGCATGCCTCACTTCCTCACACCTGAGAAACATGTGGGAAAAGTTGTGCAGACACCATGGCCAACATGACTTAGTAAAAGCCAGCGCTTCCAAGACTGAGGGTGGGTGCCCCCTCTTGGGGATACAGCATTTCAACTGTTGGGTAGCGGGTGGTTGTATGTGCGTGACCTAATGTGTGTGCATGGTGGAAGGTAGGGTGGGGTGGGGAAAGGGGCTTGAAGTCCGGCCAAACCAATGGCCATATTAAACATTACATAAATTAAATGCACACAAAAGCTTGAAGTTTATGAAAATGATTGAAGAACAAAACCAGACAGAATGAATTTAAGATCTAAAAAATGTGAAATTAACAAAGTTCAAATCTGCTTTGACTCTAAGATAAGGACTACCTACGGCAAATGATTCCCTAACACAATAAAGAAAAATCATAACTGTCAGAAGAAAACACATCTTCAGGATCACATTCCACTGCACAATGGAGATGAGACTTTTTTCTCGCATTCAATTGCTTACAGTGAGAAGGAAGCAATGCAAAGTATCTCTTGGCAGGTCAGGCATGTATTTTTAACGATGGAAAGAGCAGATGATATTCTAGAAAGAAACTAGAGACAACAAGAATGAATAATTGAAATGCCAAAGTTTGCAGTGCATAGAACACATGTATAATCTGTAAAGATAGGTCAGTAGAGTATTCTTAGTTTATTTGTGGACAAAAGTATATCAGCACCTGTTGTGCATGTGTGCATTGCAAAAAAAAAAGTCATCCATGTGTCCACTGCCTTTCTGATTTTATGCACTGGAGTAATTGTATCAGTGTTTTTACCAAAATAAAAAGGCCTAATATTTGTGATGAATACCACAGGTGGGCATCCCATTATATTTTTATAAATAATGCATGTATCACTATATATTTTCCAAAATATTGTTCTAAAAAGTTACAACACAAATATTCAACCGCCAGCGTTTGCAACAATAGGCCAAATTGACATTATATGCATATTACAACATTTTATTTAATCTATGCATGGCAACTGAATTTGTAAGGATTCACAGGGTTGCTTTAATAACCTAATTTTAACATCCATTGTCAATGGTATTTATAACTGAATTAGAACAGTCGATTGGAACAATCGATTAATAATTAACGAACAAAAGATGGGATTTATTAACAGGTCAGTGTTTCGGGTGAAGAACGGGATGTTCTGGGCCCCCTGGGTATGCGTGTTCATGTCGTACGTGCGCGTTCCCGACAAGAGGACGTCAGAACGCGGCGTGCTATATCAAGTGGCCATACGTAGTTGGCTTCGTACTTTAGGGAACAGTGAAATATTGGAGGTTTGGTTCGTGAACGAGGTCAAATAATCAGGACGAAACTTTTTTTTTTTTTTTTAAATTAATTATAAAAATATCATCAATGCGGTTTGCCTTTGTATGAAAAGTGCATGCCGTATTGTCGTAGTGCGGCATGTTCGACTAGTCGAAGGCGACGGGACGGTTTTTGCTGGGTTGGGAAATTGCTGCTGGTGGCATCGGAACGTCCATTTCCGACTTCTTTCCCCTGCGGGTCGGCTTAGACGGGGTTTATATGGTATGCTTGTTTTCCCTTTCTTGTCTTCTCGAGTTTTGTTTAGAGTTTACTATTGAACATGCCGAATTTGTCGCTGACATCCGTTTACTGTAGTTGTGTGCTGAATTTTAACCGGCCGAACTGGCGTCGTCGGAGTTAGCCGCTGCTAGCTAGGCGGCGCGCGCCAGCCCGACGGGTTCTGACGGCTAAAATTCAGTAAAGCCATGCCGGAGAGCACGGTCAGCCTTCTCCTTTTCTTGATTTCTTTAAGTGTTGAATTGCTGCATACTTTAAGGTGACAGTTATGGTGAACAGTACGCCATCTGGTCACGTACGTGCCTGGGCTCTGCTTGGTCTGCGTTTCTGCGGCGCTGGTTGTGATACGAAGTCCACCCCTATTGCGAAGTCGGGTGTAGGTAAACATGCGTCGGGTTGTGGCGAGTAACAGCTGGAACTAGCAACTTCTAGATAAGCGATGTGTTCTGACTAACACGTTTCATTCAGTGTCTGTCCTTAAAGCAGTTTATTACACGACTTTGGCTTCGGTGCGGACGACGATGCTGAAGCCATTGTACATGTCACCTTAAAAAAAGTCTACCTAGCGTCTTTTAAGTTTCCTTAAAGACTGTACCTTTCCGTACTAAAGCAGATGTACGCTTTGAAATGGATTTTCTCAACGTGGGTAATGCTATCTCTAGTCAGTCCCCTGTGATATAAAGAGAAGTTATTAATTACGTTCTCGTTGCGGTTTTTAAAGACTCCTTGACGAGGCGCCCTACTGCGACACTTCATTCACTTGGGAATGACATGCCTCAGGGTGTTTATTTTAAATGTAAAAGCTTTAACTACTATAATTTAACTGTTTGTGAAAAGTTGCTGAAATGCCAAAATGGATGCACTTTTTCTTAAAACAAAGCCGTACCTTTTCATAGTGGTGTTGGGTGATAAGGTGGATTTGTAAGTCTAATGGATGGTGTCTAAGAACGTGTTTCAGCCTGACTTATCTACCTGCTCTGCTGTGCTTTGTCTGGTCCTGGCGTCTTGTTGACTTTCCTCAGGTTAACCCCTTGTCGTGCTATGAAGTTGACAGCTGTTTTGCAAACACAAACATCTGTTAACTGCAGTCTTGAAATGGTTATTGCCGTCAAGATGGGTGCAAAGCACATTTCCCAGACGAACGTTGAACTCAAGCCTGGGTAATATTTAACAAGCCTGTTTCTCAGCCAGAGGCTTCAGGGAGTCACTCAGGTGGAGAAAGGGGATTTGTTCAGTGGAAAGCTGTTTCATTTTGTTGTTGACTAGTGGTCTACTTTTATGGCAGTGGCTGATCTTAGACTTCTGGACTGTCTTTTGCAGCGTTACCTGAATTTAGAATTACTAGTTGTCTTGGTTTAATTTCCTTGTCTGCTTTGTCTTTTTAGGACAAAAAATGCTAGTTCAGGAGTACTGTTTGGATTATTTTATTTATTTTTTTAATTTTTTTTAAAAAAATACTGTTTTTAAGGTGCTCATCTCACCACTGGCATGGAATATGCAGTGGTGTTTGTCTAACTTTGGGGGAGTTCTGGAGCAAATGTTCCCAGGTGGTGGATGCTACAGCAAACCAACAATAGACAGTTGTATGCCTGCCTCTGCTGTATGGATTATGTCACTCTCTTTCAGGCGATGTCTTCAGATTGTCTAATAGTGATGTGGGGCCTGCTGCTCCCCCCTTTTCAATCTGTGGTGATGATGCGCTCAACAGATGCCCCCATTTTGGGTTCTGCACAATGTCGAGTTTGTGTGCAGTCATTCTGGCAGTAGGGTCCTGACTGCTTGCAGATGGGGGGCAGACAGGTGTGCAGAAGAATCAGAATAGTTGTGTACCTGAAATATTCTGACTAGTAAAATGGTGGTAATACCTGGAGCTCATCTGACCTGCAGATGTTGCTGTCAGCTGGGAATGGGTCATGTTTGTAGTTCTTTATAATACCGGCAGTCACCATAGTGATGCATTTCCTGGTGTTTCAGCCATCACTCAAGTGGCTGCTGTACCTTTCTGCTATCCATATAGCGCTTCTGACATTATTTACCTGAACCAGGAAGACTGAATGCTTTTGTCTTTCTGTCAGTCCTAGAGGGTACAAAGAGAGGTGTGTTGTATTCTGTGTGGTTTTTGTCTGCTTGAAGAGAAGACCAAAACAAAGTTGGGGCCCCTGTGCTGGTATTTTATATTTACTTCATTAGACCAGTTCTGTTGCAGGACAGGCTCATAGTGACACACAGCTCTCTTTTTATGGCTCCTCTACAAATTAGAGGGACTAGTGTGTAAACAGAAAAGATTTACAAATGAAGAAAGTGACTGTTCTGACAGTTTGGACAAGGTGCCAGTTCAGACTGTTTGTGGAGCAGTGGAAAGTACTTTCAGCTCCACTCCGCTGAGCAGCGTACCTTTCAAAGAGCCAGCTTTTGTCTTAAACTTGCTTTCCTCATTTCGGTTCCTTTCACACAAGTGCATGGTGACTCCATGACCTGACCTAGTGTCTGGACAGTAACTTTCAGTCCAATGCAGCAGGATGTGTAGCCATTCTTCTGCTCCACCTGCAGCTTCCAGGGGACGGTTTTATGGTTGTGAAACATAGCTTCCATTCAGCTTGGGTGGAGGGGAGGGGGTGTAGAGGCTTTTTCTGTTGGTCAGGATGGGTGATGGCCCTGGGTGTGAGATGGGATGATGGCCCTTCGCATTGGTGTTGCAGATACTCATTTAATCAACCTAGTTTCTCCAGTGTTGGGTCTCAAGGCATGTGCAGGATATATCCCAACCCTGTGAGCATGTGTGAAGTTGGTGTTTCAACATCAGGTCGTCTAGTCTTTGGTATGGGGTTGTAGAGGTCCTGGAGCCTCTCCTAGGCAGCTCAGTAAAATGTGTTCTGAGGCTGCCTCCATTTCTGTCATTGCTTTTTTATGACTTGTCGGTTTGCTGTATTATAGGCCTGATGGGTCTGCTCTCCTTGATTATCAAAATGAGGCTTGGAAGTGTGAGTTGCTTATCTTCTGAAGGTGATACTCTCTACCTCGATGAGTGGGTGAAGGTTACATTATCACTTTTATTCTTTCACTTGTGCCTGAGTCAAGTTAGCCTACATATAGGCATCCATATCAGTGAGTAATAAATATCCAGTCAGATATTTGTATAAGGTTAGCTGTGAAGTAAAAGGTGACTTAAGGCTTGGAGGTATATGGGCTCTTAGGATGAAGCCACACTTGAGTGCTGAGCCAAAACTAGTTTCCTCTTTCCTGCTAGCGTGGCTATAAAATGTAAGAATTTGCAGTGAATATTGGCTTCGGGTCTGTTAATTCTGATTTGTGTGTGCATTTTTATATGTATGTTTGTGGTCCTTGTTTAAATGCAGTGAATTTATGCTATGTCTATTTAAATTCTTGCGTTCAGTGAGAGCAGTTTTAAGCGTCTTTGTACTTCTGGACCACTTATAAAATTTTACTTGTGGAAAGGCTCAAAGCTATAACATACAGTGAGTGAAAGGCTTGATGTCAGATTTTGTTTGCTATAGTCGAATCTGTGTTCTTGGTCTGAGTTCCTGATTGTGGTAGGAAAACGAATGAGGCAGATGAAAAACATCCACACCCAGGCTGCTCTTTGAGCATTAGTGTGCTGTGTGAAAGAGGACATGTTTACCTACTTCTGGGCTTGAGTAGACTGGCAGTCAAATACACCCTTAGTTTTGTCACGATCCCAAAACCTGGACAAGGACCACTCTTCGCATGTCTGCTGTTTGGCCAGTGAAATCGCCCACCAAATGTAGAAGCAGTCAGCTGTATTGCCAGCTGGCATGATTTCAGAATTTCTGCAGGCATTGCATCTTCTCAGGGCAGCGCTGAAAATTCAGGGGAGCTGTGCTGCCTTAAGGGGTTGCTTGGTAATGTTGCCTGTGTCTTAGGCATTAAGGCTTATAGAGCACTGTGTGATTGAGTGATGGGTGTCCAGTGTAGAAATGATTACAGTCAAGCAAGGCTAGTCCCTGGGCCCTTGAGTTTCAAAGCCAGAGGGCATTTGTCTGTGTGTGACGTTGAAATGGCTTACTGAATGACTTTAAAATTGGAATCCAAATTGCCTACATAATGAAATGAAAAATGTCATGTTTGTCATTAAAAGACAGTTGACAAGGACTCGACTCTGTGTGACAAAGTCAAATTTAGTGCAATGACAATACGAGTACAAATTGTAAAACTGAACTGGGGGGCATGGCTCTTGGTGCATGGTGGCAGAGTGCCTGAGACCCCTATGAAAGCTGGGTCAGCATGATGTGCGCCATGGCTTGATTTCAGGTACTTGGTAACATCGAGTTTTGCTCTCCTGTTGGTATTCCCGCAGTTAACTGGGTTAGCTGTGTGGGTCTGCACCTGTGGAAATCAGGAGAAAACCAAGTTTTTACTACTGCCTCCTACTCTTATTCCCATGTGAACTGAAGCCCAGATGTTTGAACAACTCCCTTTTCTGAAGCAGTTAAAGAATTCAGGTTCAGCTGGAAATGTCTGGTACTCAGATTGTGGGTGTTGCACCAAGATGTCCCTTGGTTTAATGTGGGGTGGGGGCTAAGCATGATGAATGTTACAGCACAGGTCTGAGGCACAGCAGGTCTGCAGTGTAGTTGTGGCCTCTGAAGCAGGTGAGGTTAGGTTGTAGCTCCCAGAAAGTTTTCGTAAAGTTCATTTCTGTGGCTTACCAACCAGCAGAAGTTGCTGTTGATTATCGCTGCCATATATAGGCATTTGAGGACCCTGGCTGCTGACTTCCCTTTTAGTCCGTCCACCTGGCTGGCGTAGATCTGTGTCGAGACGCTTGGTCCCCTCGGGCAGCCAGGAGCGGCTACGGAGGTGAAGCTTGTGAGGTGTCTGTCCAAGCGGTGCCAAGGCGGCCTCAGGTACTTGGATATGGAGCCCACAGTGCTTCCCAGTGGAATCTCATAAAGCACCCATCATTTGAGACCTGGGGGCTTGTAAGTCGCTGGTCTAAGGGAGTCAGAATGCTAGGGGGTGTGGTCCATATGGTTTTGCCAACATTGGTTAAAGGAGTGCTGGTTTAGTGCCTGTGTCCAGGAAGTGGCGTGCCTGTGGAACGTCTCAATCTGGTTTTGGGTTAATGAGCTTCTAATAATCGACCCAGTGTTGGGGGGCGGGTGTTTAATGCTGGGACCTGTCTGGTGGGCATGCCAGCCAAGATGCAAAATAAGCCTGCTCCTCCAGTTCCCAGAATGCTAGGGCTGTAATGATACACTCAACTCACGATTCAATACAATTCTGAGTTCACAATATTTGAAGAATGAGCTGCAGAGAAATTGACTCATTTCTTTTCTATAAACTGTGCAAGACATGTCGTCTTAAAAGTGCAACTAAAATCATTTTAACAAAAATGGAATTTTTAAAATGAATCCCACATCAAATTAAAATCAATCAAGTAAATTAAGGCATGTGCAGCATGGAATTAATTTTCCTCAAGTAAACGTCAACATTCTCAGGCAGAAGCTAAGATCTCTGCAAATTTACAACGTCCCCTGCGGTTGGGGGGGGGAAGCCTTTTCACCAGGGACAGAGGTGGCTGGTGTGGTGAGTTATGCCTTTGCTAGAGGTGAAAGCAGTGGGTACATCTTAGCATTTTCCTTCTACTATTTGAGTGGACAGCTTTTGAGGGAAATAGATGTTTCACTTAAGCAAAAGTAAAATGGTTGGTTAGGGGTTGGTGATTTGAGCTCACTATGGTACCAGTTGACATGCTGAAGCATGTTGGTTGTGCTGTCAGCCTCTTACAATATTTGCATGCTGTTTTTGTCGTGATTTTTTTTTTTTCCTTGTTTTCATTTGTGATCACGGGGAAGCCAAAATGCTGCCACACCGCTGACTTAAAACTGGGCAGTACGTTCTCAATTTCAAATTCACTCGCCATGTCTAGTTCCCTTTGAACCAACAACTGAATGTAACGTCTGATGTCGAACAAATGAAATGTAGATTACACCCATTATTTGCCGGTTGTGTACTTGTTTTGTTTTTCAAGTTATTAAAAATGTAGATTACGCCCTGTGCTGTTTAAAAAGAGCATTGTGATTTTCATCTCGGCTGGTTTGAATTGTCACATTTTAAAAAAAATTTCTGATGCGTCGTTACATCCTTACAGAAAGCACTTGTCAGGCTGTTCTTTTCTCCATGGCTGCTCTGTTGCCCTCAAAAGAAATGGGAGACCAGGGCCCTCATGGGCTATGTGCATGGCCCACTTCATCCTGCTGCCATTGGCCTTTCTCGTGCCGCGAAGGCATGCGCTACATCTCCTGTCTGGTGCTGTGGTAGATGACCAGAGGAAGTCTTGCTTTCACAAAGGGTGTTTCTGTTTGTTCAGGTTTTATAAAATTGCAAGTTCGTCCGTTTTAGTGCTTTCTGTGTCACATCCTTTTCAGTTTGAGCAGAGAGGCCCCTGCTTTAGAGTTTCTTAGTAGCCTGACTGCCTCCCCTGAAAGCCGCATGGCTCCTGCAGCCTCAGCTTTTCAGGTGTGTAACAGTGATGGGGGGGGGGGGGGGCCTCTAGGCTTTCTGTGATGTATTCCAGAATTCCCAGTCTGCCTTTGACCAGGTGCTTCTGACATGCTCACCTGGACATTGCCTTGCTGCAGCTATTACATGCAGAGTGACTTTGGTGTAGCTGCCTTGCCAGACTTGTATCATTGCTGAAGTCATTTGGTGTGCCTCGTAAGCAGGTCAACTTGGGGTATAAAAGACCTGTAAACATCTCTGAATAGCTGAGATTCCTTTCATGTGGTATCTGCAAAATACTGACTTGGCCATGGCTGCAGAAATCATCAGTATGGAGGTCTAGCGCGCTGATGTCTATTGGTGAGCTCTGAGGCTGGACCTAAGAAAAGACCTGCTGCATGTTATATAAGGAGGGAGGCAGAGCTTCTCAGGTGGCTGCAGGGGCCAAGAATTCCCTCAGCCTCCTGTCAGTGTGTGGACTGCAGTCACATCTGTGTTCTCAGATTTTAAGTGTCCTATAAGCTGCCCAATGGTTTTTGGAGGGAGAAACATGAATTTCGGTTTTTAATTTTGAGTACGGTAGTATAAATGGTGGGCAGTTGTTCAGAGCCCTGGTTTCTCAGCTCTATTCTTCAGATTGTTTCAGTGTGGGCTTCTCACAGCCCTGCCAGCAGAAATGTAGGGGATGGGCAGGTGGAGGAATGCTGCAGAGAATGATGCCTCTGAAATGTCCACTTGAAATATCTGTTCTTATTGAGTTAAAATTCAGCTGAAGCAGAAAGAGTCCCTTGGTTTTTAAATTTTTAAATGTTTAACATTTCTCAGGACTCAAAATGCTGAGCAGCCCTAGAAATCTTTTAGCTAGCTTGTCAAGATTGAACCAAAATGATAATTTCCCAGTTAGTAATAGGTGGCTGAAGTGTGGTGAACCAGTTTTATTCAGTCTGCCTCTGAATTATCTAGTGGTGACCATGTCTTTAAAAGTGAGTGGATGCTCTGGCCATGTTATGGTGTGGCCTCGTTCTCTGTGAATGGGCTGTGATGGGAGAGTGCCTTCTGAGAGTAAGGGGGTGCATGCTCCCTTCACAATGCATATGTTTGTCTGTTTTTGGTGTGCATTATCATTGTGGCTTTTTTTTTTTTTTTTCCTGCAGGGAATGGTTGTGCGTGTCGCCTGGCATTCCAGCAGCTGACATCTTGTGTGCCCCCTTTCTCCATAGTGGAAGGCTGAACTGCCCCAGTCCTGGCCTGAGTGTGTTACACTGGTGGGCAGAGCCAAGTGCCTTGGAGATGTGAATTTATCATGACTTGTAGAGCTGCCCCCTACAGGGAACCCCGGAAACTGCCCTTCAGCCTGCAGCCGGCCTGGAGGTAAGTGCCCTCTTCTCCTCTTTTTTTTTTTTTTTTTTTTTTTTTTTTTTTTTTGGAGCGTTGTGCTGACATTTTCACATCAGTGATGGTTTTAATGGGGAGTCAACTTTGGAAAATCTGCTGGCTTCAGCAGAACATGGCCTAAGCTGCTAGAATATTTTCATGCAAGCTGTCCCAAGAAATGTCTCTGAAATCACATGGCTGGTGAGATTAGTGAAGTCATAATTAATTCCATCTTTGTGTTTGTGTTGAAAGTGAAGAAACTGGGATAGTTTCCAGGAACAATTTCCAGTATAGAGGTACTCAGGCCCAGCCTGTTTAGTAATGGGCGGGCTGAGGCTCTGGTGGGCCTTAAATGCTGATATCTGCCCGCAAAGGGGCTCGTGGAGCTGGGCGAGCTGCAGAGATGTAATGCTCAGTCTCCTCTGCGGGCCTCTCTGCTAGTGAGTCATGCCTCATCTAGGCCTGCTTAGGTAACAGCTGAGTGGGTGTGGCCTCTAGGCTGCTGTAACTCACCCATCTCTGTTTTGTTTCCCTGTGTAATGTTGTGGTGGTCCCTCCCCTAGTTGCAACTTGAGCTGTGCTGTGAGTGGTACCGGTCTGCACTCTGTGGCAGTCTGTTCTGTCTCTAGCCAGCATGATGACACCAGAAAATGACAGGCCTCCCCAGGCTGCTTTTGTCTGTGTCTTTGTGTAAGTTCAACGGACAGCTGTTCCCTGGTCACTGTCCTGTGAAGTAATGCAGCCTACAGTCTGGATGTGCTCCATCCTCCTCCGTCTCCTCTCACTATTTTTCTTAGCAGCTTCCCTCAGTGTGTTGCTGTGTCTAAACAGTAATACTGCATTATGAGGAGGGATTTGCTGGTGGTCTGCACCAAAGATGCTTCTGCATGGTGTTTCCACTCCCAGACCAGCATTTGGGAGACAAAGGCATGCCGCACACTTTTATCTGTGTAGCTTCTTTTCCTCCACATCCACCATTCAGGCACACTCGCCCACATGCGTGCTTTTAAAGCTGCCTCCCACTCTTATCTGGGGCGTGAAAAGCCTTGTCACTTGTGCACATCTAGCTCCACTATTTGCAATAGCCGGCGGCAGCAAATGCTTTCCATGTTGCGTTTTGCTCTGCTATGCAGACTCTTGGTGTGCCTCCTTAAGGATTTCCTTGCCAATGAGCAATCACCCTCTGCTAAGACTGACAGTCTTTCATTCCTCTGCCCCTTGTGGCAACCGGTTATGTAAATGCTTTTTTTAAGAGGGGGTGTAGTTTATGCACTGACTGTCCATTTTGACAAGTCTGCTCCGCTTTGTCTGTTTAAAGTATCCTTGAGACTCCATCCTTCCCTGAGTCCACTAATGTGCTCCTGTAGTGTCACTTTGAGTCTGTGCCCCATGCTCCTTCAGAGTAGCTGTCTTGGTTGGTCATTCACATTCCCAGAGAAGCAGACACTCCAGTCTTTTCTGATTGGTTCTTTGTCCCTGGGGAAAAGGCTCGATGGGTCATGGCTGTCTGTGTTCTGTAAATGCTACCCCTGACTATCCTTGATCATAATCCATTGGGATGCTTACAGCTGTAGTTTGTGTTGGGTGTAAGTATGTAAATTTACCTTTTGTGCTAATGTAGCAGTGTAAATATCGGTTTCTTTTAGAATCTGCTGTTGCAGTGATGGTAACTTGCTTACTGGTGCCAGTGGTTAGAATTGAAACCTCACTCCTCCAGTGTGTGGAGTTGGGGTCTTTTCCTGGAGGACAGCCATGCTGCATGGACTACTTTGATCTGCAAGAGGAAATCAAAGATGTACAGCTAGGTGTACTGGCTGGTTGTGAGTCTGTGTGCATGTATGTGCTCTTGACAGGATGCTGGCCCGTCAGTTTTGGGCAGCATTGTTTCCTAAGAGAGCCTCCGTGCTCCTGTATGACCCTTGCCAGGGTAAGCAGCTAGATGGATGGAAATGAACTTGTGCTGCATTACCTGCAGGAAGATTGGAGCAGGGTCCTTGGAAACCTTGGTGTAGCTGTGCCTATAGGGGGCTTTTACAGTGAGGGGGTCCTTGGTATATTGTTTCAGTGTGGACTGACTGAGCCACAGCAGCCTCTTTCCTTCCAGTTGTCACTCATGCCTGCATGAGCAGTGAGGCCTCAGGCTTGTCTGCACACCTCTAGGCAGTTAATGCTGAGTAGTACCTCCCAGTGTTGCTCTTGCTGTTGTAAAGATTTGCTGCTCCCACCCCGTAACCCCAGAATGCCATCCCACTTTTAGTCACAGTTCTGTGTGTGACCACCACCACCAGCAGGCCTGGGGAATGCCTTATAAGCACTTCTCTGCGAGGCTGCTGGCTTCCCATCAGGCCGCTGGCACCTGGGACCTCTGTCAGCTGAGCGCTTCTGCTCAGACCCTGTACTGTCTGGCGTGCAGTGGTTCTGTTGCTTATTGGCAGCTGGAGAAAACAGGCCTTTGTTCTTGACAGCCAGGCCCCATGTAAGAGTGCATTGAGTCTTCACTCCAGCAGCATGACTTTTTTTTATCAATATAGCTGGTTCCTAGTCTCTTACACATTTGGCATGAAAATGTAGTGTTTAGGGTATAGTTTTAGTCGGCAGGAAAATGTAACCCTGTAAAGTTGTGCTGTGAATTCTATATTCTGGACCAAGCAAAACATAATGGGCTTTCAGTTTTTTGATTGCTAAAATGAATTTCCTAAAATCTATTCTCTCAAAACACCAAGCACAACCCCAAAAATTCAAGCTATGCTCACAAAACCTTCGACTTGTCTTGCAAAATCAAATGGTTGACCTAAAACTATTTTAACTTTACACAAAATCAAGCACTACTGTCAAAGCGCACAAAAACAGCCAATGTATAAACACTACTTGGCAATCGTTACACATGTAAATCACTCTAGGATAACAGCAAAATCTACTTGGCATATTTGAACATTCCTATACTTGTGAAAGCTTATTTACATTTAAACCTGTAGCAAAAACAAAAATTGCACAATATGATTTTACATTTTTGCAGCAAAAATCAATCCATTCTGCCTCAGCATCATGCCTCTGGGCCGAGTCAGACCACAGGACTTCATCTACATTATATGCAATGTTCTCCCCTGCAAGTCAAGGTGGAAAGAATCCTTTGGTGTGCTGAATCCAGCCCTGGCAATGCTCCACTCCTGTATCTTCGCATGCTGCATTCATTGCGTGGATTAGATTTTCCTGTGAGTAGGGGTTTTCAGTCATATACTTTCCACCGCTATGCTGAGAAATTCCTCAATAGGGTTTTTTCAACCAGTCACGCATTCATGGACCACGATTGTCCCTGATATCATAAATTGGATGTTCTGTCTCCTCGTGACCTCTCTGCTCATGTCTGAGCAAAGCATCCCATAGACCATCCTGGAATGTTAGAAGTTCAGTGTTCTATGGCCCAACAGTAACATGGCAGTGGACAACCTCATAGCTGCTGATGGCAGCACATATGGTCATATTTCCACCATGCTGGCCAGGCACTTCTGTAATGGCACTTTGACCAATTATGTTGCAACCTCTCCTCCTTTTTGCCAAACTGAATCTAGCTTCATCCATGAAGATGTATTCGAGACCTCTCCATTGAGTCAAGTTAAAGTCTCTATACACTGAAAATAGACTGCACTCAGTTTTGTAAATTACACAGTATGATGTACTTTATACGTCTATGTCCTGCTTTACATACAAGTCAGTATACATGCTAGTTCTGACTTTTTACTAAAAGTTTATGTGCACATATTGATATCACTGCTCTTTTGCTCATGGTATGCTGTAGGCTTGTTTCATCCTTATCTGGTTACGTTGCAGGACATGGTCAATTGACACTTTCACTATTCCTTCAAAATGCATGTTTTTAATAATCCACTGTTGTATTTCATGCAGTGGAATTGCGTTTTGGTAAACCATCTCAAGTGTCTCCTGTTGTCTTTCAGTTCTACAAAGATTGTTTTAAGTATACTTGCTGTATTGTAAATATTCTCTACTGTAGATATAGTACCATGAGAATTTTTTTTCCCTGTCGCCTTTCTGTAGTTTAGAGTGATTTACTGAGTGAGTCAGACTTTTTTTTTTTTTTTTTTTTTTTTTTTTTTCCCCCTCTGAAAGTCCTGACTATGGAGGCCACTGAGAACTTGCTTAAATTTGGTTGCACATGTTGCCCTGCTTCCCTCATAGTCATGCCATGAACCAGAACATAATCTGACTGGTGCTCTAATTTCATTTGAAATTATAGCTCCTCTTGGTCTTCCTCCTTCTGTTGTAGCACTCCATTGTTGAATTCAGTCTAACTCATGCCACTTGCATTTGACCTGGCTTATATCCTGTTTATTGCTTGGGTTCCACACGTCACAGGTTGGACACATGCTCAATTGAGTGGTAGTGTGTTAATGATGAGAACAAGATGATGTAAGTTTTGGAGTCTGTGTGTGCCATTCTAGGTTTAAGTGCACCCCACTGCTAAATGTGTTTTGTGAATGAGAATGTGTTTAGAGTTTGCAAAATGGGAGATGAACAGTGTTTAAGGTTTTGCCAACTGTGGAATTGATTTGGAGTTTTGATAGTTGATGACAGTTTAGTTTTTAAAATGGGGTTTGTGTGTTAGCAATTCAGAAACTAATAGCTCAGGTTATGTTATGCTGTGCTGTATCTGAAACTTCATCTTGTAGTTTACCTTACTCTGTAAGCAGTTTTCCTTTAGACTTGAGCCATCTACAGTGAGGTGAATCGACCAGTGCCACGTCGTCCTGTCAAACGTTTTTCCTTGGGAATGGTGCCAGAATGGAAGGGAAATGGCTGGTTGGGGGGGATTTTCCTAGCCTCTGTTAGGAATGGTGCAAGGAGCCAAGCATGTAGTACGCTAGATAATCAGGGGCAGCGTGTCAGCTTACCTGCCACACGTCTCTCTGGGTTTGTGTGTGGACCTGCTGTGCATTGTAGATGTTATCAAGGTGTTCTCTGTTCAAATGTCTAACACCTTGTATGATTTGTTCACAAAGGGGGGGGTTGTTAGTTGACTAAGTGGATTTTGTGTTGACGACTAGTGCTGCGCAGTGTTATGACTTTGTCTGTGGCTCTTGAATTGCACAGGTTTCCAAGCATGCACCTGAAGTCATATCCTAAAGTCCCAAAGAAAGAACTTCAGCTAGAGGCGAACCATGAGAACACAAGAGACCTTCATACCAGCCAAGAGGGAGCACGGAAGGCTGAAGATGACATGTGTCGGCAGTGTACCCTGGGGGGCGCGCTCAGTGGCACTGTAGTTAGCCGACGCCCTTTTGGGGTCATTTCCACCAACACCCTGCTGGCCTCGAAGGCAGCTGTAGAACCTCCCTGGCATGGAAAGACTTCCTCTGTCAAGGTGCTGAGCCGTTCCCTGCTGCTATCCCCCATGTCGGGGGGTGGACTGAACCCCGGGCAGGATGGCGAGGGACTCCTTGACATCTGGGCAGTCATCAAACCTGGCAACACCAAGGAAAAGATAGCAGTTTACACTGCACAGCAGTGTGAGCCCAGCACACAAAGCTTCCGGGCCGTATCCATGAAAGTCAAAGGTTGTTGGGAGGTGGAGGGGTCCATTGCAAAGCGCCGCAAGTGGTCCGCCAACCAGGACAGGCAACAAGGGAGTGTGACCAGACTGCCTCCCAACAATGGAAAGGGGCCCTCCAGTGCTGGGTCCCGAGAGCAGGGCTGCCGAGAGGGAGATGGTGAAGAGGGGGGCAAGGCCCTGTCTGTGGTGGAGATTGTGGCTTACTTTGACCAGCAGGGTGCTTGTTCTAAGCCCTGCTCCTTGCGTAGCTCTGGCAACAGTCCCCTGTCCACAGTGGGGTTAGCACCGCCACTGGGCCAACCGGGAGGGCAGAATACTCCAGAAACCCGGGCCGAGGAGGGGGAGGGCATCCGTGTCCTGGACATGGTGGCTAAATTGGAGTCGGAGTGTCTGAAGGTACAAAGCGAGCGAGAAGCTGGGAGTCTGAAGCGTAGCAGTAGCCTGCGGAGAAGCACAGGTCCCTCACTGCTGGTGGGAGGTGATGCCCAGCCTGTCACTGCACAGGAACCCTGCTTCCCAGGGCCCGTGGAGCCCTCAGCGCTCGGCAATGCCTCTGCTGAGCCAGCCGGCACAGCTCATGGAGTAGACTTTCAGAGGGCTGACAGAGAGAGACAATTGCGGGGAGGGGAGGGCCAGCAGGAGGGCACGTCTTGCCCCGGGCAGCGCCGGGAACCGCTCCCGGGCAGGCTGTTCTTCTCCTCTATACCGCAGCCTGCCCTCTCTCCGACCACCACAAAAGTGTCTCGGGCGAGGATCTCCTCATGTGGTGTGGAGGAAGAACGCCAGGGAACAGTGGAGGTGTATGGTGGCACCATTGGCCCTGAGCACTGCCCCTCCCCCCTGCGACGAACGGTCTCTCATGAGTTCCTGGAGATGCGTTTCAAGATCCAGCTTCTCCTGGAACCACAGCAGTACATGGCCATCCTTCCCCACCACATCATGGTGAAGATCTTCGGCCTTCTGCCCACAGAGACGCTGGCCGCCCTCAAGTGCACCTGCCATTACTTCAAGTTCATCATCGAGAGCTACAGCGTGCGGCCGGCTGATTCCCGCTGGGTCTGTGACCCTCGCTACAGGGATGACCCCTGTAAGCAGTGCAAGAAGCGCTACGGCCGTGGCGACGTCTCCCTCTGCCGCTGGCACCACAAGCCCTACTGTCAGGCGTTACCCTACGGCCCTGGGTACTGGATGTGCTGCCATGGGACCCGCAAGGATGCGCCCGGCTGCAACGTCGGGCTCCACGATAACCACTGGGTGCCCGCTTTTCACAGCCTGAACATGCCGTTATATAGGAAAGCCAGGGATGCTGAGGAAGATGCGTGACGGACAAGGGAAAGAAGGGCGGTGCTTTTAATCGTGAGGGCTTATGTGTTGGTGTGTGCTCTGTGTGTGGTGTGTGCATGTTGCGCTAAGTCTCGGATGATTTATTACTACTATTAGCCTGGTTGTCAAGGTTGCTGATGTTAAGGAGGAATTGCTGGAACGCTGCTGTTTTAAATTGGCCCCCCCCTCCTCAGTCTACCTATGCCAAGCCTTCCTGTAGTCCTTCAGAGATTCTGCACATTTCTCTTGCATGATGGAGTTCCCCCATGTGCTGTCTAGGTACTACTTGCTTTCATGATTTTTTTTTTTTTGAGAATCTGAACTTTTAAATTCTAGGGTAGGGGAGACCAACTTCACCCATTTCAAATGTACTGCATTTCATTATTAGGTTCATTATTAGGTTCATTACCCATTGTCACAGTTTTGACTGAAAATTGAGCATGGAGGCCTTAACAATTCCCCCCTCCCCGCTCCCCCTCCCCCCAGCGTCTGTGATAGAAAGAGAAAGGAGGCGGCCAGCCATGCCCCCCCCCCCCCCCCCCCCAAAAAAAAAAACCCTTTCCTGGACCGGTGATGGAACTGTTACCAAGGCAGCCTGAGGTTTTGCTTCCTAGAGTGAGTGAAGCTTGTTCTGAGCCCTGTTCTGTTTACAGTGTATATAGTGCAAAATAATATCTATATACAGGGTGATGCACTAGCAGTGGGTGGAATCATTTTAAACCCCTCCCCCTAATTATGTATATATTTAATTGAGTGTGTGTGTGTGTGTGTGTGTGTGTGGGGTGCCTAGTGTGGGCCCAACCACCTCTTCCCCAGTGTCTTTTCATACGTTGTTTTCCCCTGCATGACACCTGCCAGAGAGGGGCTGCACTCCTTTTGTTGGTTACAACTGGATGTTATCTGGGGCATAGAATAAGACTAATGTTCAGAAAAATGTATTTTTTAAACCATTTGTACAGAGTCCCTGCTATGAGCTGTAGGCCTTTTACTTCAACAATAAAGTGTGTATTTCTAAAGGCTTTGTTCTACCTCGTGTTCTACCTTCCACATGTCACTGTATGAACACAGGGCACCACACACATGCATGCTGTTATCTTGGTGCACAGACAATAGCCCTGAGGAGTGTGACGTTTTCACATCAGGAACAAGGGAGTAGACATGCTGGGCATCAGCATCACTCCCCTACACTCTCCTTAAGCCATGATTACTGTTTGTCAGGAACATTCATACTAGTGAGATTTCTTTATGCCCTCTGCCATAAATCTGATACTTATCATGCAGGTTGTCTTTAGGCCAGGGTTGGGATCATCTAGATTTGCTGAGCACTGCACTAACATTGCTTTGCCTTCCTGTGTGATTTTAAATGTCTAAAGGGTTGTATGTTGGGACTACTGTGGTGGTGTTGCTTTAAGCACCAAAGGTTGAAAATATCTCCAGTCTTAATGTTTTGAAACTTTGTACATGCCTGTGTTGGGTGGGTACAGCAAGGGGCTCAGAGCAGCTGGTGTGAAAGTGCTCGTCTGTGTATCTTGTTTGCTTTTTCCTTTACCCTACTTGATCAGTTCAAGATAAGGCTATGCTGAAAATGAAATTGTGCAACCGTGAGTGGTTCAGTATGAATGGGCAATAAAAAGCATTAAAGCAATTTTGTGCTTAGTTGTTTTAAAGTAACATGAATTGTCCTTAAATGCTATGTTTTTAGGGGATTTGAATTTTTAAACTTGCATTTTAGGTGCATGTTATTGAACTCCAGGCAAACTCTTAAGCTGTACTTACATAGGTAGGTATTAAAGAGCACAAACCATATTTTAACCTGATGCATGCAACAATTCAGTGACCTGCAAAGGGCCTGATGGTACATTTATCCTTGATCAACATGGTATAGTATCTTGGGCAGTAGAAGTTGGTACCACTCCTATTTAAACCAATTACTTTTAAGACTCCAAATACCTCAAGGCAGTAGTCATTGTTGGAGGGGGGGGAAAGCCTGTACAACTTTTATGGTTAAAAAAAATTGCATAATTATGGAAAACAACCTGACAGCTGATTTTTCCTGTCAGCTCCTATAGTCCATTTGATGGATTTGTTACTTTGTAGACCACTCCCATGTGACTGATATCCTTTAATACAATCAAACTATTGCTTAATGCAACACATGTTAGAAGCTGTGTAATTTCATTCTTCAGTTCCAGACCACTGGAATAAAGTATACAACATCCTCAATTCATGCCCTGGCTTCCATAAGGTAAACATGGACACCACTTGGTGGAGATTAGGCCTAAGCAAACATGAGGAACCTTCCCTAGTAGTAAGGTAAGATAAACACAGTGAATGACATTTAAAAAAAAAAAATTTAAAAACGGGCCAAAAATTAGGTCCAACATCCTCAGACAATTTTGTACTGGTGGGACTAAGTACAAATATTGCTAAATTTCTCTTCATACTTGATTCAGTATCATGGCATCCACTGTCACTACTCAACGATAATTTGAGCAGGTTTTTGGAAAAAATTCCAGGTGCACTCTCCTCAATACAGTCAGTGCATAACCATTTTCAGAAATCACAGCAGCTGAGAATTCCTTAGAAAAGTAATGGCCTCCCAGCTCACAGAAACATACACATGCAATCTCATGGGGAGCAGATGGCCCTCACCGCTGGCCTGTGTACGCCCGGAACCAGGAGGTCACAGAAGCAGCTGCTGACGAAATCATGCCCCCAGCGTTGGCCATGGGCTGGGAGGCCTGCATGGCACTGCTCTGCGACAGATCCATGGGCTGTGAAGGGATATCACAGAAGCGTGGGCTAGGCACCGTCTCCCAGTCTGTACCCAGATCCGTCTCCTCATCCGTCACAGCCTCATTGCCACTGTCCTCTGCCTGCCCTGCTGCCTCCGGCTCCACAAACTCCATGGAGTCCTCCAAGTCGGCGCTGACCTCAAAGGGGCCCGTTCTGAGGGGGGGAGGAGGGAGATCTGCTCTCATACAGAAACCTGCCAACCTAGTCTAGACTGGTCAACACATTTGTACCATAATAAAATTCAGAACATGAAACTAGATGCACAATGCATTTAATAACCATGTGTGTTAAATGCATTTGAACACACACTCGAAACACAAGAAAGCATACACATGGGCTTGGGACCTCCTGCTTTCCTATTTCCTCCCACTTTTCATCCGTTTGCCTTAATGACAGAATACTGAAGGCCTTACTACTAAACCGGCATTATTACTCACTGATGGAAAGAGGTACAAACAGTATAGCAAAACACACCAAGACATTACCAGCAGACCCATTCAATGAAAGATCTCACCTGCCAAGGTTTCTGTTGTTAGGGGAAACCAGAAACATGATGTTCCGTAGGGTGTGGTGAGGGTGTAGCAACTCACTTTCGACATGCTGGTGGTTCCAGAAAAACATAGCAGTTAAAAACAGCATCCAGCCACACAGTTATATTTTGCACAACAGCAAGGTCCCTCCTAAGATAAACATGAAACCTTCAGTTTCAAGTTAAGGCATTGACCACCTCCACCCTCTACGTAACCCTGCACATTCGGGTTTATCACTGATTGTGAAGCTATATCTTAGCAAGGGTACGGATTAGGGTGAGCAAAACATCTCGACGTCCAGCGGTACCTGAGAGAAGCAGAGATGAAGGATGTTCGTGTTCAGTTTGTTGAGGGCTCGGGTGAACCTGTAGCGACTCAGACTCTCACCACAAAACTCACTGGGGAAGGAAACAAACTCGGCCCATTAAATGCGAAGTAAATGCAGAAAGTGGCTACTAAAGCAAAGGGGCTTAGTGTAGCAACACAGTGAGGTCTCAGAGTTGGGCCTTAACCTGTGAGAAGAGTGCCAAGATTCACAAACAGCAAGGCAGCAAATTCGCCCTCATGAAGTCCAATTAAACAGTGACAGATGCATACGCCTTATACAACAGACTATGAATGCGACATATCTGAACGAGAAGCGAACTCCTAACCCATCTCAATGGCTACTGTTTTTACACACGCAAATATGCTAAATATTTGTGAATATGGAACCCGTGGTACATTTCAGTGCCGTTCATAGAAAGGCGTGAAGCAGATTTAAAAAAAAAAAAAAAAACAGCTTCATGAAGAGAGTCAGTCTCCAAAGACAACCAAGAGAACTCATTTAACCATGCAGTCAAAAGCCAGGCTCTTTGGATTACTACTACTACTACTACTCCTTTAAACCACACTAGACATAACAGCCCAGTCCCAAGTGGCACAGTTGCACTCTTGCGGTCTTCATTTGTGCATATCCACAAAGGGCGCTGGCCTGTAGGGTGTCCCATTTCTCATTTTGGCTCTCAAAAGCATGCTCACATGCACCCTCAATCAGCCCTTAGTGTAGTCTTAGCAAAGTCTACATCAATAGTGAACTCCATGCAGACCATTACCCAAGATACCCTGGAATCTGAGGGGCGTGGTCACAAATGCAGACTGAAACAAACCTGGCATGTAGTGATTAAACAAGCAAGAATGGCAAAAAAGATATTCAAGTGTGACATCTATAGATTTTAAGTTGCGGTTTATGCATACTTTTAAGTTGCATGTAAAAATTAACACTAAATTGCAGCAGAAATATACAACAGAACAATCCAAAATTAACACAAACAAATTACAATTTGAGGGTTTTAAATAATTTAAAACCCATTAATTTGCACGGTAATACATTTTGTTTTTTGTCTAGTTTGGCCAAATGCAATAATGGTAAAATGTTTTGCTTCAGGGACAGACAAGATGATGGTCAACTTTTTTAGAAAGTTCCCAGTTCCTTGTTTTTATTATTTGCATGTTAAGTTTTGGATTATTCCGGAAGGAATTGTGTCCCAAATTCTTACTTTTAAAACCAAGCACCCCTGAGCACTCATGCACTACAGGTCCTCACCTGGCACACGTCATCATGTTACCAAAGTGTGCCCGTGGGGAGGGCCGCAGGGCACAAATGTGCCATTTGGGACAGGGCCAACCTCTGTTCGAACAGGTCAGTTTCTTGTTAATCTCCCGTTGATGGGCAATAAAGCGTTGTGCTGTTACCTGTTACAAAGCTTCTTGGGAAGGTTGATATTCAAAATGTGGGACAGGATGTTGATAAGCTGGGTAGCATAACACAGGGCCGCACTTATGGTGTGTGCAGGGTTGATATGATCCAGCTCTGGGGAAACAGGGGGGCGGGAACTTTATTGAGATGGCCATTACAGCTAGCTTACTGTATTAGCAGCTAGCACACTTGAGTAGATGCATTACAGAAAGGGATATTCATAAAGAGAAATGCCTGATTTTATTCTCCGTGTACGAGGGAACACTACACAAACTGCATTTCATCATGCTAAATATTTTGAAATTAGTAATAAATAAATAAATAAATAAATAAATAATATAGATCAATCCACTCATTTCCAGGCATAAAAAGCACTAAATCACTTTCCACTGAAACCTCAAACTCCATTAAAATCAGCACTACATGGTTACTGATCCACAAGGTGATTTACTTCAAACTTCTGGACTACTACTTTGAGATGTGAGTCATACCAGGGCCCTGATTCGTTCTCTTCTCTTCAACCCAGCTGTAGTAGGCAGAGCAGTCCCCATTGCTAGGCAATGTGACCCGCGGGCTTGTAATGCTGATGCTGGTCTCCCCATTCTGATCGTCCCAGATCCACCGGCCTGACAGGTAGGTGGTCCTGCGTGCCTCGGCCAGTTCGCTGACAGTGCTGGAGGTCAGAGCGGGGTCACACTCCGCCAACATGTCAGCGGGGTCCCTGCAGGCAGAGAGGGGAAAACACACAAGTTCAATCAGGACACCCACAGAGCCTATTGTGCACCCCTATCAAACAGCCTAGAGTTATGCCATAACAGCAGGGTTCCTAATAAGAAAATAATAGTTTAGTAAAAACAGCACAAGCAGCATGATGGGTAATACTGTGGCCTCACATATTGACCCATGCGTGAGGAACACACCAAGGGAGCAAGCTGGACACACAACCCATAAACCCTGCAAGACCCTGCTGTCCCCCAGACGGATACAAGACTTGCTCTTTTGTATCTATTGTTCTAATTTGCATTCATTAATTTGTCCTGCCCGGTGCTGGTCTGGGGAAGATGGGCTTCCCCTTTGAGTCTGGTTCCTCCCAAGGTTTCTTCCTCCTGAGGGAGTTTTTCTTTACCATTGTCGCCTTTGGCTTACTCTCTGGGGACTATGGGCCTGGGACTATGTAAAGTGCTTTGTGACAGTGCTTCATGTTAAAAGCGCTATATAAATAAAATTTAATTGAATTAAACCATGCTTCAGCCTAAACTGCTCTTTGGTGCGAGTACGGGATCCTGCCATAGCCTGGCACCTGTGTCCGGTACCCTGTGCTTCCCAGGATGAGTTCCAGACTCACTGCAATACCACAGTAAAGCAGCACTTTGGGAAAAGGGATTCCACATGTAAACCAATTTTAATGCATTAAAACTCAACTTTAAACCAAGCTGGATTCTCAGCATGGACTTAAAATGCTGTGTTTCTATATTTAAAACCCTGAGGGGAGTTTGCTAGAGACTAATACACACAGTACAAGAGTTACAACATTAATTTCACTATCCTTTGTACAGGTAACACTGCTATTTAATCCTAATTTTATAATACAGGCTGGCTTCTGCAGAGAAAGTCAAGCTACCTTTAGCTAGCAACATTACATCTATTTCAGTAAGAGGAAAAACCCCACACAAATTGGGCAAAATCAAAGCTCAACTAGCCATTAGCACATTCATAACTGTTTGGTTCATGAACTTAGAAACGGTGACACCTGACAACAATAGAAAAGTCACAGCTTGTACAGTCAAAACCCCATGGATAATCACTCAGTGCAGCATGCCCCAGGGCCCCAGGCACCTGGTGCCCTGCTTCTCCTCCTGGGTGGGGAAGATGTGGGTGGTGAGCTCCAGGATGTGCCCCCGCCGGATCTCCGCCAGCTGCTGCAGCCGGGCCTGCAGCTCACGACCCTTCTTCTCCAGCAGCTCCCCCAGGCGCTGGTTGTGCCGCTCGATCTTGTCTTTCTTGTCCTGATGTCGCCCGGCCCGCCGGTGCAGCCGCTGGCTCTCCTCATGAGCTCGGAGCAACAGGTCCCTGCCTGCAGTGACATACCAGAGGAAGAAGAGGGCAGTGCATATGCCCCACTGTGAGGAAGAGGCAACACAGGCCTGGCATGCAAGAAAAGACTACACGTATCCTCCAGGGTCCAGGAAGCAGGGGACACTTGTATAATCACACAATGAGCATTTTAGGCATGCCACTTAACCGGAACATGCGTTTTGGACTATAGAAGGGAAGTGGAGAGAATCTGCATGAATACTGGAAGAAAATGGACTTCCAAAAGACATAGCACTGGGGTGAGGGAAAACTGACAGCTACTGAACAAGTGCAGACTTCCAGTTTGTCGTCTTTTAGCTGCACAAAACAAATATGAAGGACGAAACATAACCAAAATGAAGATCCAGGTATGCAGGTACAAGACAAAATGGACAAACTCCAAGCAAACACAAAATTATGATGCTCAGATGACAGATCAAAGTCACCAGCAGAGATGTAGAAAACAGGTTGAGTATAGTCGTAGGTGTGAAGACAGCAGCCCCAAGGCCAGAGAGAGAGCGAGAGAGAGAACGTTGTCCTCAGTGGAAGCTGGCCAGTTAACAGCCAGCACCTAGGTCACACTCACCACTTTTTACTTCTTCATTGCCACAGCAAACTGCTTCTTTCAGCTGCTCAATTTTCATCCTGCATGACATGATCTTCCACTTCTGTGCGACAGAGAATCACATGGTTGGAAATGTTCTGGACATCCCTCATTTCAAAGCAGGGGTGGGAGACTTGTGTGTTGAATATGCTGCCATTTTAAACTAGCCATCAATTCATTCATCTTCCATAACTGTTTACCCACTCCAAGGTCACAGTGAGCCTGAAGCCCATCCCTGGATGAGATGCCAGTCCATCACAAGGCACAAACAATCTAAAGGCAACAACCCAACTAAGTGCATTTTTTGTCAACTGGAGCAACGTAGACTGATGCAGCAGACAGACTTACCAGCTGGTCAGCTCGAACCTTCTTATCCATGGATTTGATTACTCTTAATAGAACAGATATGCAAATGTCAAATACAGTGTTGATACATGCATCTTCTACACACCAACATATATAATGTACAATTTCTGAACTGTAAGCGCATCATGAAACTGGAAATGCGAGAAAGTTTTAATACCACCTTTGCTGCAACTCCTCCTTTTCCTCTCTCAGCTTCTTGAGTCGCTCTAGTTTCTGAATATATCTAGAGAAAGGTAATAGGACCGATTTGAGGGATCAACGCTTTTATTTTTGTAATGTTGGATGAATTCCACGAACTGCCAAAAAAGGGCAGACCAATGACGTCTGTAAAGGAACATTTTGATATCTGAGCGCACTGTCAGAGTAACGTGTTGAGCGTGTGCACGCACAGACGCGCGCGCGCGCGCACACACACACACACACACACACACACACACACACACACAGCCTACAGACGTGCTTAGTCACTTTCTGTACTCTGCTTTAGACTTCGTCTAATAACCTGGGTGAAAATAAGAAGTGTGCCGCTTTTAGCAGGCTGGTAAACACGGGTCAGCCACATACTGTTTACCTAAAGTCCACGGCCAGCTTAACACTTGATCTGCTTCACTCACACGCTAAAACACACGGAAAATTATGGGAATGTGTTCTTTAAATACCGTATTCCCGCTTCTCGGTTTCTTTGCTTTTTAAACACGTGAAGGCGTCGGAGCGGCCGGCGCTACTGTTTACATGGGCCGGCATAACGGGCCAGGGGGTCCGTGGACACCCCACTCCGGAAAGGTCCCCCCTTTTTTTTTTTTTTAGATTAAGCTACAGCTCAGGAGCTGGACGAAAACGGCGTTTTTTATTCGGTGTTCACTCACCGCTCCGGGTTTCTGCCATCGAAATAAACGAAGTCGCCGGCCTGAATGCAGCGGGCGCAGGTGAGTCTGCGGCGGGCCGTGTTGCACAGAGGACACCGCTCCACGGCCACGTACAGCCCCTCGGCATCGTCCACCGACTCCACCATGAGCGACCCCGGGCCGTGGGAACGCAGCGGGGGCCGGGCCCCGGGCAGTCCAGCCGCTGCTCCCTCACCGGAGCCGTGCTCGCCCGCTTCGTTCCCAGTCAGAGACGCCATTAGACTCTACCGGAGCCTATACACAAACTACTGTTCCTCTCGGGGAATCACCGTCATTCCCCATGGCCTCAGTTTGAAGTCTTACAGGCACTGTTTATGTAAAGCCATACCGCTCTAGTTTACTCGAAGGCTTGTCTGTCGCTGCAGTTTTGCTCGGGGCCCCTTTTTGGCTTGCGTGTCACGTGATACATGTTGTTGTACAGGCGGTCACGTGAGCTGCAGGCGAAGCGCGCGCAATGCACGTTCATATGATCCTGAACGCGTTTGCTGTTGCACGCGCATTAGTGCCAACGTTTCCTACACTACGTGAAGCCCTATAACCCTGAGTTATTCCAAGATAACAGATCAATTAAGGCACCCATTTCTGCGACCAACCCCATATAGGTAATTGTTTTATTAGGACAAAAATTAAACACCCGACGGTTGAGTGATTAGTGCAGTATATAGGTTCTGTTGCTGAAACTTACAGTAATCAGGCTTGGCAAAAACATCTCTATCATGGAAAACCAGCTTTAAAAAATATGTAAAGGTAATGATTTACACCAGACATTCACAAATGGACAATGGTATGAAATAAGTGTAACAAATTGCATTGTGAATAAATTATACTTTCACTCGAGTGAAAGTATAAGTGCACCCCGCTGGCGGCATGTACAAATAAGTGTCTTGATCTCAGCAATTAAATTACTGTTTTCTGAATCCCTTCAAGATTGGGTAGATATTTTCAAATGCTTCGTAGATCTCAGAACGTTCTTTAGCCCCTGCAATGAAGCAAAATGTAAATTAGAGATCCATCATGGAGTACCACTATATCAATGCATTTTATTATACTTGGTTACACAATCCAACCAGTCTTGTGGGGGAATCAAAGTACACCTGAACGAGTTAAACTGTTTCAACATAAAATTTGTCACATCTGTTTTTGTTACCCTTGTCTGTTATTTTTTACATTTCTTCATTTTGGGGCCTACCTGTTAACACCACTTTCCCCGATACAAAGATAAGTAGGACAATGCGTGGTTTCACCATGCGATATATCAGGCCAGGAAACAGCTCCGGCTCGTAACTTAAGTAACAAGAATGCATAGGACATGTTATGAGAGAAGGAATTCCCCACGCCAGTTTCTGGCCTAGGTCTTACGGAAACAATTGCTTCAAAATTCAGTATAAATGACATAACGACTCCTGCCTGGAAAATACATCATTAAAATTAAATCCAAGGTTTGAGTTGATGACCATGTCAATTAGAGCTCTTAAAGGGATCATTTAAATGGTTTCAATTTGCACCTGTCATCACTAGGGGTGTAACGGTATATTATCGAACCGTTCGGTACGTCGAGGTATTACGATATCATTTTCCTATACGTATTGGCGTGACTACAAGACGGTGTTCCCCCCAAAAAAACACAAAGAACTGCGGTTGTCTTATTTTCGAGGGCTATAGTTTAAATGTCATTGTACAAGAGCAGATGGCGTAAATTATCCGTTTTCTGGCTATCAGTGCTTTGTATGCAACTACGAGTTAGGGAAGAGAGGCTGAAACGAGTATTCTCTTCGCTCCAACGTGATCCCGCTAGTACGGAGACAGAGAAGCTAATCTGAAGAGGTCCCGCCGTCTTTGAAATCCGCGGCGTGGGAACATTTCGGATTCAGCGTGCAATACGATGACAAGGGGAAAAAAGACGGTAAACAATCTCATTAGGGCAAAAATCTCAGTGTACCTAATGAGGATACTTAATTTTGCACTTCGTTATTTTTACAATTAATATTGCCTGTACAAGTATGTAGCCTGTTTAAAATAAAGGCAAATTAGGCTACTTCCAGGTTGTCAACGCTTAGAACACAGAATGCTTAGACAGGTAGTTCACTTGATGTTAAACTATTTAAATAGTGTAAAATGAAAGTCAAAATAAAGTTCGTTTAAAGGGTGATGTGTTTTTATTTTAAATATAAAGATACCGTTACCGTGGTCCCAATACCGTGACATATACCGAACCGTGGAAACACTACCGTTACACCCCTAGTCATTACAGATGTCAACATTCAATGAAAGGGAACCAACTTTAACAGATAGCACATTAGTAGCTAACAAGGCATTTATTAGCTTTGCCGACAACCCAAAGAACTTAGCATTTGGACCTCTGGCCAATAAAACTGGCGGACATAGTGGTTAGCATTGTTGCCTCCCATCTCCATCCTCTAATCGCTTATCCTGGTCAGGGTTGTAGAGTCTGCCTGGAACCTATCCCAGGCAGCACCACCCACAAGGCTGGAGTTCATCCTGGATGGAGGCCCAGTCCATCACAGGGTACATGCACTCACAAAATCACACACTACAGGCTTTTTTTTTTAAAACGGATGCCAGTTAGCCTAAATCACATCTCTTTGGACTGCAGAAGGAAACTAGAGTACTCAGAAAACCCCCAAGACACAGGAAGAATATGCAAACTGCATACACACAGAGTGGAGGTGGGATTTGAACCCCGCATCCTGGAAGTATTAGGCAACAGTGCTAACTGTGCGCCACTGTGTCAGTTTAATTTCAAGAAAACAAGGGGGGGGGGGGGGGGGGGGGGGGGTTGTTGCCGTGAAACAAAAGAGCCCCCCACCCCTGCTTACCTGCTGGTGGTTAAAACTAACCCCCCCAGGGGGGGTGGGGAACATAAATTCACA
>JAACJT020000021.1:3743016-3765558 GCA_009936485.2 Gymnarchus niloticus | reverse complement strand
GGGGCGGGGGGGCGGGGGGGGAGTGTGTGCTCAGTGAAACCTAAGAGTCCAGCATACCTGCTGAACTGCTGGTGGGTCAAAACTAAGCCCTCAAGGCGGATGGGGAAGCAAACATCACAACTGCCCACCATGTTCTGGATCTTGAAGTCCAAGAACCTAGCAGGAAAGCCCAGCTTCTGCACCACTCGGGCATATTTCCGTGCAGCTAGGCGAGACTGCTCCTCACTGATGGGGTCAGGCAGGAACACACAAGGAACACGTCAATAGCCACTTTTCACGGTCAAGTACATTTACTAAACAAGGAATGGCCAATTAATCTTGTCACCCACCCAACACATTTATGGGGAAGCAACCTGCTTCTGTTTGATTGATGGACTCCTGGCTGAGAGTGATGTGCCATGCTTGGTATGAGGCACTGCAGAGGAAGCCTTGCAGTCTAAGCCACCAGAAAGGACAAGCCTGTTTGTGTTCTCATTCTCAGACCCTGCGCACCACAAACGACTAATGCCCCAGCATGGATCAGATGGTTTTAGCAAGTGTACTGCTGGGGAAGTCCCATGTCAAAAACACTTAATGGGGGCTGGCCTGCAAAACCCGTATTAACCCAATATCAACTGAAAGTAATGGTTCCATCAAGCTACCATTTTGCAATGAATAAAACACCCACCACACCACCACCCAAAATGGATATTACCCCCCCCCCAAGTTTAGGAACTATTGCAACAGTATGCAGAAAGCTGAAAATAGTAAGACAAAAAAGTCTCAATAGCAGTCTGGTTGCTGCTCACCTCTTGGCACCTGTGCAGACCATCTTCCCTGAGCTGAAGATGAGTGCCGTAGTCCTGGGTTCTCGTATTCTCATAATAACTGCTGCGAAGCGCTGGATGCATCGGAAAAACAGGATCCTGTCACATGGTCATTTAATGACAGGGCAGGCAGGAAGCTCTACGGATAAACATCCAACACTGGACATTAAGAATAAGCAACCATGTGATTCAAAGTTACGAAGGGTGCTTCAAGTTCAGATACATCTGTACTACTATTAAAAGAATGTTACTTCCCATACGTAAAAGTACTTTTGTACTTTCTATACTGATGTATCATATCAATTGTACGATTTACATGACCATGTAAAAACACTAGTTAAATATTTTTACACCATAATTGTATAGTGTGACCCACTAATATGAGACCGAACACTCGTGATTCGCTCGTGTACTTGAAGGCAATATTGTTCATACACTAATCAGTGATTGGACAGTTTTAAATTATTGGCATTAAGTATTTAATTTCTTAAGTACTTCTACAGTTAACTTTCCTTCCGTCCACATTAGGAGTCACCTATAGCCATAGCAACATAATGCCAAAATCTATGCATCTTTAATATGATAACTTCCAGAGGACTAGCCAAGGATTTGACCTGTACGTTCAGACATCTCTCTAAATTCCACAAGGTACCTTAGGATTGTATTCAGCATTGCGAGCTTGAAGAGCAATAGACTTCAAATCCAGAGGACAGGCCAGATTGACTGTGGACACTATGTTCCTACACATTCCCAAAGAAATGATGGATTTATAAATATTAAGAAAAGTGAACAGACCAGTTATTGAACACACTGAAGATCTGGCACCTAGACCAGACTGCTTATCAGCACATAGAGCAGAATGTGTTAAAATTAACAAGCACTCACTGCAATTGGGGAACAATTCCTGAACTTTCAGATACAGGAGTCATAGGAGTCATGGGGGTCATGGGGGTCATGGGAAGGGGGCAAAACAGGGAGTTTCCAGGTAAAGTCTTGTCTTTGTTGGCAACATCTGGTTCTCTGGGTGTGTAGGCCTCAGAGATGCTGCTGTCTTGTGTGTCATTGGCATTGTTGGCTACTGGTGGCTCCTCCACAGCAGCAAGCTCATCTGGCAGAAAACTCAGGTCCAAGTCATCAGAAGCATCTTTGTTTTGGCCTCTCACTGAGGACAGGAAGGAAGAATCCTGCAGCTGAGGAGTAGACTGCAGGCCAAGGTCCCCCTCAAAACCCATATAATCAGATGTGCTCTGGAAATATAGTCAATACAACACCTCATTCATCAAAAATCAGTTTCACCATATGTAGAACAGACCTACAAATGAATTTAATTATTGCATCACATTTGAATAACGTGTATAATACAAGCAAAAAATGTTAATTTCATAATGCACTGCTGTGAATGTAGCATACAATGGAAATTAAAAACCTATGTATGATCGAAGATGGCAACCTGCATAGTAGGAGTCTGTCACAGTAAAGGTAACTGCACATCCTTCGGCATAGGGAGTTGGAGCAACACTTCGTTTATGAGCAAGAACATAGTTTTTTAGAATGCTGAAGTAAAATTACAGTGAAACATATGTTCATATGGCTAGTCATTCTTATAGATAGAACGGAAAGGCCGTCTGAACGTATTGTTGAAACAATTTAAAATTGTTAATGTTCGTTTAAAAACATAATTGAAAAACCGACGTCCTAAATACTCTGTTTAATTTGCATACCATGTCGCGATCACAGAAATACTTACACCAGCAATCGACTGATCAAAATAACTCTCCAAAGCATCCTCGTCATCCATCGCAAAATTTTGATCATATAATAAATGCTATTCCACATCAGCCTAAAATGCAAGCACTGTTGTACTTGGGGACCACGCTATTACTGTTACCTGTGTGCGGTTCAGTAATGGATTTAAAGAGTTTGCCATAGTTTCTATTGGCAAGAAAATGACTATTAATTAAGAACCCGTGTGGCTTTCCTACGCCCATATTTTATCAGTCTAAAACCCATCAAAATTCTCACTCATGAATAAGGTAAATCACATATTATACTAAATAATATCACATAATAATTTATTGCTATTTAAAGACGTCAACAAATGTTTTTATTATTCATTCGGTCGTATAGATAAATTTTGAAATAACTTTTAAAATTAGCGTTCCATTATAATGTTGAAGTTATAGCCTCCAAACAGGAGAGGGCGATAAGTCATACTTTGGGAAGCAGATTGAAAAATCCACCCTCAGCTTTTTCAAAGCTTAAAGGTTTTAACTTCATATTAACTGATTTAGGATCAGCTTTCTCCGCAAATTCTTAACACAACTACTATTGATAACTACGCCACCTAATACGGTGATTCTGATCACAGGTCACATTTTACCACGTATGCTACTTTCGCTCATTTGTTTTGTGGTGGTTGTCACTTGGCGTTGTCGGTGAGCTGTTCTGGTAGGGGCGTACGCTAAGAAGTGCTTACGTATTTGTTAAAACGGAATGTTACAAGCCTGAAATCCTGAAATTGTTTAGATGTTATGGCGAACAGTTTTGTGAATAAATGTTTAAGAAATTTCGCAAAGGAAGCTCGTGGTGAGTCGACTTAAATTTTATTTATTTTTTTTTTTTACTTTTGTTGCGTTGGGAGCATTTAATTATATGTCTTTGTATATTTAATAGCATTTTCCTTACATTTTAGACATTTCGCTTGCATTAATAACGTGTTACGTGTTTATCTAGTAGTTATTATACAGTATATAGTGAGTTCCTGTACCGATTGGCTAGGCAGAGGGAACTGGTAGGGAAAGATCTGCAACCGGTTAGGGTGGTAAAGGATAAGGATGGAAACGTACTCACAAGCGAGGAGGGTGTGTTGAGGAGATGGAAAGAGTACTTTGAGGGACTGATTAATGAAGAGAATGAGAGAGAGAGAGAAGGTTGGATGATATGGGGATAGTGAATCATGAAGTGCAACGGATTAGCAAGGAAGAAGTAAGGAGAGCTATAAAGAGGATGAGGAATGGATAGGCTGTTGGTCCAGATGAAATACCTGTGGAAGCATGGAGGTGTTTAGGAGAGATGGCAGTGGGGTCCTTAACCAGATTGTTTAACGCAATTTTGGAAAGCGAGGGGATGCCTGAGGAGTGGAGAAGTGTACTGGTACCGATTTTTAAGAATAAGGCTGATGTGCAGAACTGTAGTAACTACAGGGGGATAAAATTGGTTAGCCACAGCATGAAATTATGGGAAAGAGCAATGGAAGCTAGGTTAAGAAGGGAGGTGATGTTTAGTGAGCAGCAGTATGGTTTCATGCTGGGAAAAGCACTACAGATGCGATGTTTGCTCTGAGGGTGTTGATGGAGAAGTATAGAGAAGGTCAGAAGGAGTTGCATTGTGTCTTTGTGGACTTAGACAGGGTACCTAAAGAGGAGTTGTGGTATTGTATGAGGAAGTCTGGAGGGGCAGAGAAGTATGTAAGAGTGGTACAGGATATGTACGAGGGCAGTGTGACAGTGGTGAGGTCTGTGGTAGGAGTAACGGATGCATTAAAGGTAGAGGTGGGATTATATCAAGGATCAGCTCTGAGCCTTTTCTTATTTGCAATGGTGATGGACAGGTTGACAGACGGGATCAAACAGGAGCCCCCATGGACTATGATGTTTGCAGATGACATTGTGATATGTAGTGAGAGCAGGGAGCAGGTTGAGGAGACCCTGGATAGGTGGAGGTATGCTCTAGAGAGGAGAGGAATGAAGGTCAGTAGGACCGACAGAATACGTGTGTGTGAATGAAAAGGAGGATGGTGGAATGGTGAGGATGCATGGAGTAGAGTTGGCGAAGGTAGATGAGTTTAAATACTTGGGGTCAACAGTTCAGAGTAACTGGGAGTGCAGAAAAGAGGTGAAGAAGAGAGTGCAGGCAGGGTGGAGTGCATGGAGAAGAGTGTCAGGAGTGATTTGCAACAGACAGGTACCAATAAGAGTGAAAGGGAAGGTCTACAAGATGGTAGTGAGACCAGCTATATTATATGCACTGAAGATGGTGGCACTAATGAAAAGACAGGAGGCAGAGCTGGAGGTGGCAGAGTTAAAGATGTTAAGATTTGCATTGGGTGTGATGAAGATGGATAGGATTAGGAATGAGTATATTAGAGGATCGGCTCAGGTTGGACGGTGTGGACAAAGCCAGAGAGGCGAGATTGCCTTGGTTTGGACATGTATGGAGGAGAGATGCTGAGTATATTGGGAGAAGGATGCTGAGGATGGAGCTGCCAGGCAAGAGAAAAAGAGGAAGGCCAAAAAGGAGGTTTATGGATGTGGTGAGAGAGGACATGCAGGTGGTTGGTGTGACAGAGCAGGATGCGGAGGATAGGAGGAGATGGTGACAGTTGATCCGCTGTGGCGATCCTTGACGGGAGCAGCCGAAAGAGGATGATGGTGATTATATATAGTGAGTTATAGGTATAAGATTAGGCAACAGACTGTATACAAAGTCATTGAACATAGGCACATACATAAGCATGAGGGGGCGGGACTTGACAAGTTATGCGGCACATACAGTCGAATGTTTTATTTTGACAGGAGGTCTTTGCCTATGTTTTATGCCTGGGTTATTATTGTTGTTATTATTAAGCAAGCTTTTCAGCAGAATATGCCGATCTCTTTCATTTTAAAAATTATATTGGGTAGTATGTAATGAGTCTTTGAGTGTTTTCTAAGTATCATGTTAAGATGTACCTTTTTCTATTTTCAGAGCTTTACGTGAATGAAGAAGTGCCATACTTGGAACAGCCAATTCCCCCCTTGGAATTCTATCGAGAATGGATTAGTCCAAACAAACCCTGCATCATCCGCAATGCCTTCAACCACTGGCCTGCCCTTCACAAGTGGAGTTTTTCTTACCTCCGGTAATGTGAAAGTGTGATGATACTTCAGCATTTAGCAACAGACAACTTCATGCTGTCTGTTGTTCATCTATGTACAGTGACAGACATATATGAAAGTACAGCCCTGTTTCCAAAAAAGTTGGGATGCTGTGTAAAATGTAAATAAAGACAATGCAATGTATATAAATATAAATGCATATTTAACCGAAAATAAAACAGACACATCAAATGTTGAAACTGAGAAATTTTGTTTTATGACAAATACATGCTCAATTTGAACTTGATGTCAGCAACACATTTAAAAAAAGTTGGGACGGGGGCATGTCCCACTGGGGCACTGTGTTGCATCACGTCTTCTGATAGCACTCTATAAACATTTGGGAACTGAGGATACTAGGGGGGTATTCCATGAAACGAGCTAACCTCATAAGCCAGGCTTATTTCAACAATCCTAGCTAACTTTCCACAAACGAGGCTAACCTGAAGCTCCGCTTAGTTACTATGGCAGCATTTGCTTTTGGACAAGCCTGCTCTGTGTCAGGCTAGTTGTGAAGCTTAGCTTAGCTTGATGAATATGATTGGACAAGTCGTGTGACATCTCACGGCCCGTCATTCCATGGGGCTGGGAATATTCTGCCGCTGTTCTCTCTCTCTCAATAATTACTGATTTCATGCAGGCGACTTCAGCTATTCAAGACTGTATAAAATGAAACGGAATGCATTAAAGGCTTTTACATGAACAACCATGGCGTGCCCGTTTATAATCCAGTTGATGAGGGAGTGAGGATCATTCGTAGAGCTTTCAGGCCACGGGTTCCATGAATGTTTCGGCCCAGAATACAGTAGATCCCTTGGATGTTCCGGATGAATATTTATATGAGCGCTATAGATTTTTGTAGACATAATATTAAATATTTGTATAAATTACTGGAACCTTACATTTCTAATTAAACTCGTTGCTCGAAAGCCCTTACAGTTTCACAGTCTTTGTGTATCACTTTGCATTTCTTTGCCAGTGGCTCATTTCTTTACAGTGTTGGGGATAAAGAACATCTAAGCAAAGCTACAGTGTGCCATGAAATTAGAAAGTGCAACGCGAACCTAAAGCACTTTCTAAAAACATTCATCACGTTTCCTGGCCACCAAGGCATTCTTTGCATCAAGGAGACTTTCTTTGGAGTTGATGGTGCTGAATCTATGAACAATCAGTAACTTGGATTAGTAACTGCATTCAGTTTGCCAGGCTTTCCAAACGTCATTGGAGCCATAGACTGCACCCGTGTCAATAAGGGCTCCAGCAGGTCCCACAGAGCCTGATTATGTAAACTGCAAATCTTTCCACAGTATTAATGTACAGGTAAGTACTGATAATACCTTATGTTAAGTACATCTAAGGTGAAGTGGTCCTCAAACAATCTCTTCTGTCTTCATTACCTTCTCCCAAAATGTTTCAGATGGTATGCAATGCAATTTGGGTTTTTAAATGAATTCTGTACAAATGTAGCTCCAACTAGATTTACCCTTACCATTTTGAAGAATGTTTTTGTATTTAATCTTCACTTGCTGCCAGGACCTTTTAACCCCACTCATGTTGGTCCTAAACCAAGCATTATAATACTTAAAATTATATATTTATCACTTAGTCTCAGGTGGACCTAAATAATTTGCATGCTGTCCTTAACTGTTTTACAAATGTGTTAAAAGGTAGCCTTAAATGTATGGTACGATTATGATTAAAATACATTTGTCAATGAAAATGTTTATCATTGTAACTATACCTTTTAAATACTTAAAACTGTTCTAATAAATCTTTAGTTGTTTGATACATATAAATCCTTAACCCTAAGAGGTGACTTAAATTACATTCTTAAGCATTTAGCCTGTCAGCAATTTTCTGCCAAACAGCCTCACAAGCTTTGTTTATGGCTGTAGTGTTCCCTTTGTTAATTAATAATGTCTTGATATTCTTCATAGACTTGCATTAATAATTCTTGCTCTGACTGGGTGAAGAACGCAGCGCTTTCTATCCCTTCTATTCTTCACTATGTGGCATCGATTATCAGAACTGCCTCATATATTGCATGGATGCGCATGAATCTCACTTGCCAAAGCCTGTCTTGAGTTAGCGGGAATGAAATAGACCTGAATTTTGTTCGTGGAACTCATTAGGCCTGAAGTGAACTGTTAGGCTAACTTAAGTGAGGCTATTTCACATAAGTCTCGCTTTTATAAGCTTGCTTCGTGGAATGCCCCCCAGGTCCTGGAGTGTTGAAAGTGAAATGTTGTCCCATTCTTGCCTGATATAGGATTTCAACTGCTCCACAGTTTGGGGTCTCCTTTGTCGTATTTTTCATTTCATGATCCCCCAAATGTTTTCGGTGAGTGACAGGTCTGTACTGCAGGGAGGCCAGTCTAGCACCTGGACTCTTCTACTACGGAGCCATACTGTTGTAATACACGAAGAATGTAGTTTAGCATTGTCTTGCTGAAATATACATGGCCTTCTCTAAAAAAGACGTTGTCTGGATGGCAGCATATGTTGCTCCAAAACTTGTATGTATTGTTTTGCATTAATGGTGCCTTCCCAGATGTGCAAGCTACCCAAGCCATGGGCACAAATGCACCCCCTTACCATCACGGATGCTGGCTTTTGAACTATCTGCTGATAACAAGCTGGATGGTCCCTCTTCTCTTTAGCCCGGAGGACACGGCATCCATGGTTTCCAAAAAGAATTTGAAATTTTGATTCGTCAGACCACAGGACCATTTTCCATTTTGCCTCAGTCCATCTTAAATGAGCTCAGGCCCAGAGAAGTTGGTGGCATTTCTGGATCATGTTTAGATATGGTTCATTCTTTGCATGGTAGAGTTTCATCCTGCATTTGTGGATGCAGTGACGAACTGTGTTCACAGATAGTGGTTTTTGGAAGCGTTCCTGAGCCCATGCAGTGAGAAGATCACAGCTATCCAATATTGGTTTTCGCCCTTGCCTACAGAGGTTTCTCTGGATTCTCTGAATCTTATGTACTGTAGATGATGAAATTCCCAAAGTCTATGCAATATTACATTGAGGAGCATTGTTCTTAAATTGCTGCACTATTTGCCCACGCAGTCTTTCACAGAGCGGTGAACCTCTCCCCATCTTCACTGCACAGAGACTCTACCTCCCTGGGAGGCTTTTTTTATACTCAATCATCTTACTGACCTGTTGCCAATTAACCTAATTAGTCGTAAGCCATTCGACCAGGTGTTTTGTTTTAGCATTACACAACTTATACAGTCTTTTGTTGCCCCTGTCCCAACTTTTTTGAAAAGTGTTGCCGGCATCAAATTAAAATTTAGCATATATTTGTCATAAAACAACAACATTTCTCAGTTTCAACATTTGATATGTTGTCTTTGTTCAATTTTCAATTAAATATGGGTTTATATGATTTCTAAATCATTGCATTCTGTTTTTATTTACATTTTACACAGCATCCCAACTTTTTTGGAAATGGGGTGGTACATGCTATGTCTCACTTGCTTAGTAACTGTGACTTAAGTGCTTCTCTAAGGTGTCTGCCATATTAATATAGCTATTTTTCCGTGGTAGATCATTTTGTGGATATTTAATTAGAGTAATTCAGTGTAAGTACATTTTTTATGGTTTGCTAAAAATAGGTGAGAATGCGAACTGGTGATGTCCAGGGTTCAAGCCCTATTGCTTTCTTTGGGTTTCACAGGCTTAGCTTTACTGCGGTCTGAATTACACATGCTAGTGAATGTGCTCTGCAGTGAAATGGCATCCCATCCAGTCTGTCCCCTGCCTCATCCCCTATTTTTCTGGGATAGGCTTCAGGCTCACTGTGACCTTGTACTTTCCTAGATGAAAGTGCTGCTGTTGCTTATGTATTGTCATATTTTCATACTGCAAATACATTTAGATTGGTACAATACTGAGGTTTGATGTGGGTTTTGAACCTATGACATACATTAAGCCTCTGCTGCTTGCTGTTGCTCCCCCAGGGAAGTCGTGGGCTCAAAGACAATCACTGTGGCAGTCACTCCCAGCGGCTATGCCGACGCAGTGTACGGGGACCGCTTTGTCATGCCGGAGGAGCGCCGCATGTGCTTCTCCACCCTCTTGGACCTGATGGAGGAAAAGCCGGGAGGCAGCGGTGTGTTCTACCTGCAGAAGCAGTGTTCCAACCTGACAGAAGAGTTGCCTGAGCTGACTGCTGACCTGGAGCCTCACATTCCCTGGATGAGTGAGGCCCTGGGTAGGTGAATAGGCCCAACAGATGCCACCTTAGCCTAAATAAAATGATTCTTTATCCCATCTCTGCTCCCTTGCTTTGTGGATGTGTGGCCTGCATGTTCTCCCTGTATCTCGTGGGTTTCCTCCGGGAACTCCGGTCTCCTCCTGTAGTCCATGGATGACATGCAATTGGGTTGACTTCTCTAGGTTGCCCATTCAATGTGATTGTGTGTATGTACCCTAGTCTTATGCCCTATGCAGTCTCCAGCCTCCCCCATGACCCTGACCAGGGTAAGCACAGTTGATGGATGGATGGATGGATGGATGGATGGATGACAGACAGATGGATGGATACTGTGTATTGTCATATTGCAGGCAGGAGGCCTGACGCTGTGAATTTCTGGCTTGGAGAAGCAGAAGCCGTCACATCAAGTAAGTGTGTGAAGTAAGTATTTCTGGGTGTTCCTCCTGAGGCACACTTCCAGTATGGCCAGGCACCTTGCTTCTTCTGACTGGCCTTCATCCCTGCCCCCCCATGAAGAAGAAAACAAGCGAGCAGCCATTCTGTGACCTTGCCTAATACTGTTCGGGGGGCAGCTTCTGGCAGATCCAGATGGTTATTTTTGTCTTTGTTTGCAGTGCATAAGGACCCCTATGAGAACCTGTACTGCGTTATCTCCGGCGAGAAGCAGTTCATCCTGCTGCCTCCTTCTGAGCGGCCCTTCGTCCCGTACGGTATGGCCTCTGTGAAGTGCATGTCTGAGTGAGGGGGAGATGGGGGGCTACCATTGTGAGAGTTCTGCTGCACTGTAAGTCACTGCCTGCTTTCACCCCAAGAGAAACAATGCTGGTTTGTCAGTGATTCACAGCCCCATTTCACTCACACCTCCTTTCTTCCATTATCTGTATGGCTTATCTGAAGCATGAGCATTGCTTTAATATTAAAATTGGAACGCTAATGTTATTAAATTCTTTGAATGTAGTTAATGCATTCTTTTTTGAGTCTTTTCACCAGCCGTAGTTCTTGGTTAAGTGAATCCAAGTTGCTTGTATGATGCGTTTTATGACTGAAAGATGGAGAAAGCATTAGCTGGTTATTAAAATGGAAAGTTTCATTATAAATCCTTCTCAGTGGCTCTCAATAAAAGCAAAGTTATTTGATACTCATGCCAGAATGAATTTCCTTACCACCAAAGGACATCAATGTACAAAAATCATTTAAAAATAAAACAATGTTGCCACGGGCAATACCAGTAGTGCTAGTAGAGGAAGATGCAAGTACCTGGCACCAATTGCCACATCAGCTCCTTGTGAGAGGTTTTCATTCTGGGCATGTTGAACAGAACAAGTGATACGGTTGTTAGGCTTGTTTGCCTTAGTGATGGGCTTAGAGCAAATAAACAGAATGATGGTGCAGGGTCATTTTATGTGTTTGTGTAAATCTGCATGAGAAAAAAAAAACTCCCTAGACTGGGCACGTTTGTTGGAAGCTAAGACCAAGCGCAAAGAATGTTACTGAATTCTTAAGTAACACATTCTGATAAAGCTGATTTAATCCACTTTTGTGCCTGTAAGACAACTGCTTTTAAATAGAATGGTATTTCTTTAGGGGTGAAATTTGAACACATAAATAGCAATTACAAAACATCATGTGATTTATCACTATTATAAATTTTAATCATTTGACAGCCCTTAATAGCTTTTATGGTCATGACTAGAAATAGGCTGCCCCCTTGTGGCCATGTGTTACTGAACTCCAGAACTGGCATGTCATATCTTTGAAGAGCTGTACCAGCCTGCCAAATACCATCAGATGGACGATGGCAGATTTGAGGTGGTGGATGAGGTACACGCAGATCAGGTGGGTATCTAGGAGTAAGCCAGAGGCCAAAAAAACCCAGAATTGTAAAGGGACTTGTGTACAAACCTTAAAGCAGGTTTCAGCTGAAGCTGGCTTGAGAGCAGTAATGCATACTGATGTACTGAATCTCATGTGGCATTTCATAGTATGATTTGATGCATGAGCGAGGGGGTAGGTGCGGATGTCACAGTAGCTTTTGTGTTTATCGGCTCTAGTGTTGTGATTCAGCCACACTGGTATTTTTCACCTCTTTCTGTTCTTTGTGGTTGTATGATGTTGAACCTATCCACCACTTATCCTGTAACAGGTAGTTTCCCTGTCTGGTCCCAAGGTACCCTGGATCCCACTGGACCCTCTGAATCCAGACCTGGACCGCTTCCCCCAGTACCGCTGGGCCCGGCCCCTGACCTGCACTGTCCGGGCGGGGGAGATGCTGTACCTGCCCTCACTGTGGTTCCACCATGTACAGCAGACTCACAGCTGTGTGGCAGGTAGCCTGCTAGGGTAACACCCACACCCCAACTGCCAAGAGCAGAAAAGGGAGGTACCCCTTTAATATAAAGCAGCAACACAGAGGTTCATTGCTGCTTAGTAACCATTACTAGTTCAGGGTGAGTAAAGAGCACAGGTGACATACTCAGTATAAGTGTGATCATTCATTACAAGGATGATACATATTAAAAGAAATGGCCTATGTAATGCTGAACTAAACACATGACCTTTATTTTCCTTCAGGTTCCTGGAGTGGTTTTATGCTATTTTAGAGTTAAGGTCTGCTACTTTACAGCTACTGCTAGACCCAGTACTAGATCAACAGGTGGAAGAGTTAGGGCTTATGTTGCTGTTCAGGTGCTCCATGGATATGCTGTTCAACACTATGCTCATTTTCTCTTATTCCTCAGTGAATTTCTGGTACGACATGGAGTATGACATGAAGTACAACTACTTCCAGCTACTTGAAGCCCTCTCCCAAGCTGTATGGCCATTGAGACAGCAAGGGGCAGTACCTCCCAGCAGGAATGACACTGTCATCAGGCCAGGCTGGGACAGGGCCCCCAGTCCTACAGCTTAAGGGTGTCCCTGCTGGAGCAGCCCCATGCCTGTCACGGTGCAGCATGCCAACCTCTCTCGGCCATTCAGAAGTAGGCATAGGTCATACAGCAACTTCCCATTTTGTACGTGAGCTCAGGTACACATCCTATTTTCTGGGTGATGCTTGCTGCAAAATGTAGTTATTGTGTTTAAATAGGAACCTTAAGTAATAAATAGTTTTTATTCAATTTCATCTTAAAATTGTTGTACACAATAGAAACACTGAAGGTTTAAAAAAAAAAAAAATCCAATATATCCATTAAAGTCAGTGCAAGACCATTAAAAGGGTTTGAGACATATAGCGTTTTCTTAAATCTGAGCCTAAAAAGCAGTCCTGGAATGGCCTAGCTCAAAGCCAAGCAACACTGCCAGGAGGACTGGCTAATAACAGGACCCAGAACAACCATGCAGTTTTTTTGGGACAGAAACACCCCCCCACCAACCCTCATGCATACATCCATGCACCAACTATTAAGGAAGATCCTGTAGAACATACCACTATAGTGTGAAACAATCTCAGGTCATTGTATGGCTCCCAATGTATTTGGTCTTGTACGTTTAATTTAAAAATGCTGCTGCTATCTTGTGGCTAAGCAGCATTACCAGGACTAGTGCCATCTAGAAAATTGGCTGTATAAAAATCCTATGGGTTTCAGAAGCTGTACACCAATGGCTTTGGGAGACTGCATTATTCACCTGAACATTTGACCCATGCAGGCTAAAGTGTTCAAATCCTCAAGGTTAGCAATACCGGGATTGACAGTTTGACTGAGCCGATCTTGTAAAGGGATACTGTTCAAGTGAAAATGATTTAGGCCATTGCAACAAACTGATCATCATATCCCAAGTGAAAGTTTCTCACTCAGCATTTTAAACTAAACCAAATCAAATCATAAATGCAGTACCAAGCTTACAGGTTGTGAAGTTGAGTTCAGCGACTCAAAACAGCCAACTACAAGCACAGCATCAATGCCAGAAGTGGGACTGACAGGCTTAGTTGGAGTTTCAGTCTACAGCTTAGCCAGGGCTGAATGGCATGACACACCATGTGACTCAGCAGGCACAAGTCAGGCACTGGAGTGTTGGGCAGTGAGCATGCCACTAACGGCATGGTGCAACCGTTACTATGGCAGCAGGAATGAAACCAGCACATTTAAGCCAGAGGATACTGTAAACCCAGACCCTGCACGTTTGCAAGATCCTAGAGGTATGACACTCTGCTAAACCTACATTTTATAATACAAGTGCTTTACATTGTCATAGCAAAAAGAATATGCCAAGGTGAAACATCACCCAAAAGATATTTGAAGAGACCAGTTCTTGCCCAAGGGCTTAATGAAAGACAGGGAGATGCCAGTCGCTGCTTGTATATTGTTGATTTCCTAGACATATGGACTAGGGATTCAACAGCTTAATGTTAGAAGTCTTAATAGTCTGTGTGTGGGTGAGACTAACGGATGTTTCAGGATCATGCATTTCCAGCAGCAGCTGGTATCCCCACTGTTGTGTCAAACCCAATAGTGTGGTTTCTGTGTCAGTGGCCTCTGTCTGGTGACACTGACACATAAAAGTTCATCAGCGGCATGCCAAACTCCATGGATAAAGAATAATTGTTTCTCAGAATTGTAACTTTGCACTTTATAGTTTTCAAAATTTCTTGCATTGCATCAGGTAAACAAAAATGACTGCTGGTAAGTTTGAAATTAAGGCACCTTGTTTCTAGAGACAACCATATCTAAAGTTACCATCATCAGTCTGAACACAAAAAAAAAAAATCCAAGTATAAAATTCTCATGTGGACTAGCAGACAAATCTCAAATGCTTTTGAGTTTGACATTTTCCCTCTGATGGTTTCGGTTTTGCCCCGTGCCCCGGTGACACAGACCACAGCTGTGGCATACCCCATATTAAAACATTGTCCAGTACACGAAAAACTCCACAAATTTCTGCAAAAACATTGCACAATTCCTCACACCAGCTTTCCTCAAAATAAATACTTAATACCACAAACAAAGACCATTAAAAATGCGGTACATTTAACTGTGAAGCAGGTTGAACCGAACAGTGTGGAAACTACCCCAAATGACATGAATTGCCATCCACCTAGATCTCCCTTTGTAAGGCAGTCAGCTTCTGGGTGATCTCTTGCTCAGGGTCAGCAGCCAGCTCACTACTGATTCACATTAACTGATTAAGAACATGATTAAGAAGGAGACGCTAACTACATTCCCACCTGATGTCTTTACAGCAAACTGCTTTACCGATTCTATCATGCTATAGAATCCTATGACTGTGCCTCTTCAAAGTAGAAAAGTTCACACTTCCTCCTCAAATGTCAGGTTATAATTGTCAATACACAGATCATTCAATAAATTAGCATCCAGTTAATTTTTGTATTTGCAAGTCTCATCCTTTAAAAATGGATGAGAGGATGTAACCTGACAGCACCTGGCATTTATGTGGCAGGAGTCACAGAGCGAGTGTCAGAATGGCACTCAGCGTGCAACACCGCAAGAAAGACAGTCAATGCTGCGCAGGTGTCCATCTGCTGTACAGCACCGTGCTAAAGGCACAGTACAGCACATCTTGTCTGGCATTGGAACAGTGAGACACTGAAAATATTCAAAGAAAATACTTCTGTTCATAAATTTAAAAAACAAGGTTAATAAAATGGAACGTGTCTGGTACGGCTTGAGGTCCTGTCTGAGAGCCTAGTACAGTGGTGGTCTGGGAGGGCAGTTAGACCCTGCTGTCCAGCCGCCTCTCCACAGCCTTTAGCAGGAGCTCCGAGTACTGCTCCAGTAGAGCTAGGGTCCTCTCCTCACCCTGCCCACACAAGGCAGGGGGGCACGGAGGCAGAGAGTCCAGCTCTGCCCGTACCCACCCAAAAGCCTCAGTCAGCAGCCGGGCCATCTCTTGCTCCTCTGGGCTGGGCTTCATCCCCGCATGGCTCACCTGGAGGGAGGAAGAGAGACAGAGACCACAGCCAGTCATCTGGCACTCAAGGAGGCAGAACTTCCTGTGGATACCAATTCCATTTCATTTTTAAATGGGAACAAATCCCACAGAGACCAGCATGGCCCTGGGTCCAGGACCTTGGTTCTCACCATCTTGAACAGATGAGTGGCTGCTTTCACGCTTCTCTGAAGCTCACCGGCAACGAGGCGGCAGGCGTCTACTGTTGGCATGGGCTCTGAGCACAGGAACAGAATTAGTCAAGCCACAAGTCAGCAAGCCAAAATGGCCCATTCCAGTGTACTGACACTGGGATTTAAAAACTACTTACAATTCTTAAGATATTAGGAAAAGTGCTTTCAATGTGAACTTCTAAATGTACTGTTAATCAAACATCCATCTAATGAAAGGCGGCGACTTTTTAAATTATACATGAAAACAAGTGACAGGTCCCAGACGGGAGTGACGAGAAGGCAATATGCATCTGAGGGAAGGGCGCAAGAGAGAAGGCATGCCTCACCCACAATAGGGTGATGGTTAGCAGGTGAGCGGGATGAGGGACTCGTGAAGGAGGATGTGGGCCACAGAGTTGCAGTTAGACTGCATTGGGTTAAGCCAAGGCGTACTGGCAGGGACGGTAAGAGGAAGCAGGGCTGGTGCTGAGGCAAACCTGCATCCTGGGTGCTGAGGGACGGCAGGCCAATGGGGGCCGACCCTGGGGGGGTCATCTGAATTAGGGGATGGCCTGTCCCCTCCTTAGCTGGTTTTAACTGCTCCACCCACAGCTGCTCAGGGCTATGGTCTTCAGCTTCCAGGTTCTCTGAAGACTCCTTGAACTGAATGGCAGAAAGAGGCCTGATGCCGGTTGACGGGGTTTGTGAGCCCATCCTGCCGGGGGAATGGACATCCTTAGCAGCTCTGGAGGATGTGTTTGTCGGGGAGAATGCCACCACAGACGGCTTATCTGGCAGTGGCCTAGGGATCTCCAGAGAAAGGTGAGGTCGTGAGCCATGACTCAGCCTAGCTTGGAGGCCTTTGGGACAGAGTGTACTTGAGCAGCCTAGTGTTAGCGGTACATGAGCCCGTGGTGCTGTGCAGACTGAGGGGGAGGTAGCAGCCATTGGAGTCATGGCAATGGAAGAATAAGCTTGCTTGTTCTTGTCCTGAGAGCCTCCCTTAGTGTGAGTATGCATCTCGCCCCCAGGTCTTGGCTCAGTGCCAGAGGGTGGGCTGGGTGGTGCCTCATTTGGCTCCCCGAGGTTGAGGCTGTCACCCATGGACACTGAACGGGACACCTTGGCCATGGAACTTGTTGTGGGGCTCATGTATGATCGGGCCTTGGGAGCCCGAGGGGATGAAATGGCAGCATCTTGTGGCAGCAGGGAGGTTGGCACAGGGGGCTGCGAAAGGCAAGTGGTCCGGGGGTCTCTCTCATCGATCTGCAGCAGGTGTGGTTCGGGGAACAACTCCTTGGCATGTTGTGAGGACCCTGGTACTCTGTGAGCTGGCCAAAGCAGAAGACAAGTGAATGGTGAAGCCCATATCTGAGCACATTCCCACAAGCTAAACGATATTTAACTGAAGAAAGCTTGCTGAATATAGCCTAGAACTCAGCTCAGAGAACAAGGGGAACCTAGGATGCACTGTTATCCTATCACCTTTAGGGCTCAACACAACGACAGGTCATAGAATTGAACCCTAGGTCAAGATATGCTAATGGACACCAATGTTGGTGATTTGAGTTCAAAATTCTGTATTGTTTTTAATCTAGAATATCAACACCACTTCTGTACCTGCTGAGAATGAGACCATTCTGAAGCTATGGGGGGGCGCTGAAGCACGGTGGACACCAAGGCAGCCAACTCACCCTCGCTGGGCAGGTTCTGCACCGAGCGGGACTTTCTCAGGCTGGCCATGGACAGCTGGGTGCTTGCAGACTTGGCTGTTGGGCTGGCCACTCGGCAGGGGTCTACAACTTGGGTTCTCCTCCTCTGAGGAGTAGAGCTTGAGGCGGGCCCGGTTTCTGCCGTCATCTTCCGTTGACTATCTTCCAGGAGGGATTGCATCCCCGACACCCCGCTGGAGTACTTTCCCTCCCCACTAATCTTTGGGGGAGAAGTGAAAACACTCCTGTGAGAAGAAAGCCAACATTTAGAGACATGTACTGTGGCTTAAAATGTTCCAAAACCTGTGGCAGGCACTAAAGGTGCTGGCAGTCACGTTTCCACTGTTTGTTCTGGTATTGTGGAGACCATCCATTGTTCTTCAAAGACAATGTTAAAATCAAGTCAATTTACCAATGGTTTTTAAAATGCAAGCAATCTGCCTGCCCCACCTCAGTCCGAGGTAGTGGCTAGAAAAAAATATGTACCTGCTTGCTGGGTTCTTGGACATGTACCGGGCAGAGATGCTGACAGTCTCTGTGGTGCTTGGGGTTCTTGCTTGGCTGGCTGAGTGTCAAAGAGATTCATGTTATGAATACCATCAAGGATTACCTATTGGGCAAGACTGCACTGAACAGGGCAAAGAATTAAACACGTTTGGTCAGGTTGTCACGTGACCCAGGCCAGTTAGAGCTCATGCATCTGCCTGCCCTACACTACACATGTAGAATGAGAAATAATGGAGGCTTACAAAAGAATGTTGCAGACAAACCAGGGCATGTATGAAAGGGTATCTTGAATAATCCCAAAAACAGCAAATGCTAAGTGACCATGAGGAAAAACTGCATGGGATTTCTTTTGAAGGAGGAACAATGTACAGCATGAGGAAAGTCAACAGCTTTTAGCCATGACGGAAACACATGGAATTGTCTACAGATAACCAAAGTTACCACTTAGCTCTAGAGGAAAAGGTAAGATAAGAGTTACTCAAGTTATGCCCAGAGAAGACATCTGCTGCAGAAGAGGTGATCAGTCATCTGATTGGACTCCAAGCACAGGCATATCCTACCTGAGTCACTGAGGTGAGCAAGGGTCTCAAAGTGCTGCTTCAGGAAGGCTTCCTGGTCTGGAGTGTGAGGTACCACCCCCATGACATCAGCCTTCACAAACTCTTCTTCCAGCTCCTCTCCCTCAGAGGAGTTTCCATCCACACTGAGTGGTTCTGTGGCTTCGGAATCTGAAACAGCAGCAGATGGACTTTGACATGCGTGCCACCTGTTGGTCCTAGTGCATGATGTGTCCATAACAGTCCCGCTCATGGTGCACATTTCTACAGTGTAGAAACATCACCTGATTGCAAAATGCTCCTAACCATAACAGAAACCCTATGAAATGTATAATCAGTACACACACACACACACACACACACACACACACACACACAACATTGCAATCAGGTGAGGTATATACACCCAATTGTGCATGTAGTCCAATAAACACAAGCATGATTCATTACAGACATGCGAGCAGACAAATGGTCTGATGGGTGTAGCGTCAGCCTGTTGTGCTGCCTTAAACTGAACTTTATATTCAAAATTCTGCTTGGACACAGAAGACAGAGTTGCCGAGAGTGGCATTAGACTCCAGTCACAATGCACCTCCAAGTTGGGCTCTCAAAAGCAGAGCATGGAGCTTCGTTACAGTACACCCATGAGCAGCAGAATCTTCGTGGCACTGTATTGTTTTACCCACTTTGCGTATAATGAACCCTCAGGACATCATATTGTTAATTACCTGCTGTTAGACTTCTATAAATGTTGGGCATGAGGTTTCTGGACCCTAGATCCCATGAACACCAGGCACATCTCCCCGATGACAGATGTTGGGCCTGTGCAGGTATGCATTCGTTTTGCCGTTTGTGTGTGCCCGCGCATGTGTTCACACTCACCCTCTCCATGCTGGTCTGGACTCGACAATCGGCTGCTAGAATAGTCCACAGAGCAGGCGCTGTCTGGGCTGTGCTTGTCATGGCAACCATTGCCCTTGCAACACCTTCCTAGAGGGCCGCGGGGCAGCTCCTTCACCTGGTATTCACTGAAACCACACAAGCAAGTGTGAGGGCACTCAGCAGAGTAGCCAACCTTGATATGGAACGCAACATTACAGGAGGAAAAGCCAGTCAGCCAGCCAATCACATCATGGTGGGAAGGATAATCCCACACGGGCCCGGACTTCACCTGTCTGCCAGATTCACCCTGTCCTCTGTCCCCTCAGGGTACAGAACCGGCTCAGTCTCTGGGGTTCGGCGGATCAGCCAGATGCTTCGGGGGCGAGTACAGGTCCTCCAGCTCGTGGCCGACTCCTCCACCTGTGATGCAGGGACAGGGGTGGACCGACCCATCTCAGTAAAACTGACAGCAAAGCAAAACGCAATCGTGCGATTTGGCTCTTACTTCATGGAGACCTGCACCTTCATGGTCCAGGAAAAGGAGTCCACCGTTCTCCCCACTCACCGGGGCACCGATGGTCTGCAGGCTGGTGGTGCTGCCCAGCTTGTTCTCCCCGTAGGCATCGGTTGGTCCGCTGCTGGTCGGTGACGGCACCAGTGCAAAGGACTCCAGCTGCCGGAGATCTAGCATGGACTTGACCACCAGGTCCATGCTGCCCATACGTCGTGCCCAGCGCCGGCGGGGCTGGGGCTGGGAAGCCTCCTGCTGGGGCTGGACCTCTGCTGAGGGGCTACCCTGTCAGAGGAGTGCAGGTGGTGTGAGAACAGCAGGGGGCAGCTGTGCACACAAACTACTGAATGTAGCAAATAACATGGTGCCAACATCGAGATTTAAAAGGGAGAAACTAAACTGCTTAGCATTAGCAGGACAATTATCAACAGTACTGTAGGAATACTCAGGAAGAACAGCTGACCTTCTGTTTCCAGTCAGTCCTGTGTCTATTCTGTTTGTCCTCAAAATTGCCTGCCAATGACAGACACGGTGTCTTATTGGTGATACATAAATTGTCCCCGATTGCAACAGGCTAAGAATTTTGGGGAAGGGGGGGGGGGCGCGGCGTGAGCATGCATGTGAATGTGTTACCTGTCTCGTCACCAGTGCTGCTTCCAGAGGACATGTGAAGGGAGACCTTGTCTGGCAACTTGAAGGCCTCCTCAACAGGATCTTCATCAACCTCTTTGTCACTTTCTGACGAGACTGTGGCCAGGACAGGAGCACTCTGCATCTCACGCCTGCAGGAACAGGGGGTCCAGACCATGCTCACATTTCACTAAATCAGTGAGATGTGTGCAGGTGTGAAACCAAAATATGGAGGCCTGTACCTGAGGGTGCCTGGCTTGTGAGAGGTGGTCCTCTGTACCGGTTTATCCTTCTCTTTGAGCTCAGAAAGGCGCTGCCGCATGTTGATGGTCAGCTCAGGGTTTAGACGCCACACAAAAATGCAACTGTACACAGAAACAGCAGGATGATCGTTAACCATCCTGACCATATAAAAAGTTCCTGCAATGACATCACACCCGAGAGAGTCCTACCTGTCCCCTGAAACTGAAATCAGATGCTTGCAGTCGTTGGTAAACTTCATTCCAGTGACAATCTCTGTAAACATGAAGAATGATGTTCAGACAGCCAAAGCTTTACCTGGTAAGGCATTTAAAGATCAAATAAGGGACAGGGATTTGAGATCAAATGAAACTACTTGGACTGAGTCAACAAATTTTAAGTTCACCTCAAAGCAAGCCCTAATTTAAAAGGCTCACTCATTAGCAGCTGTGTCTGCATAATAATACATACAAAGACATGCTCTTCAAAACAGATTTTGTCTGCTTTGGGTTACAGGAGACTTCCCGTGATTTTACCAGAATGTCCAAACATGGTGGCTACACATTCTCCGGAGTAGAAGTCGAAGATACTGAGGTTCTTGTCAGAGCAGCTGGTGGCTACATACAGCCCTGAGGGGTCAATCTGGACCTACAGGTCAAACTTGACATTAGAATGTATATACTGTGTAACAGGACCACAGAGTGATGAATGTAAAGCTGCATTAACTGATTAATAATGAATCAACTTCACTTAAGGATCAGCAGACCTTCTCACATGCCGTGCATGGAGGTACGCGAGTATGAAGTAATTCATTACATAGCAGATACCACACTCAGTGTGAAAATTCTTAAATGCAGAACACTTGGCTTTCTTAGCTTAACATTGATGTGTCCCATCAGGATTCAGACTAACATCTGATTCCATCTGATCCCTCGGATTTACAGCAGATGAAGTTCAAGTGATTCCATTCCAATACCAGCATTTACCTTGATGAGAGTGCCATCCTCACTCTGGGAGCCCTTGTACAGCTTCTTCTGTTTTCCATTACTGATATTGAAGATCCTGATGGGCAAGGCAGGGACACAGGCATAGTCAGAGACATGGTGGAACCGCCACCTTGCGTACTCATTCAGGTCAGCCTCCGTGCAGCCATACACCTGCCACAGTTCCTGAAGCATCTGGGGAGAGCTTTGGTTCAAGGAAAACATACAGCTGTGAAGGACTCATGCCAAAGTGCGTAGTTGGATGTAGGGTTCCTGCCACCAGGTCATCAGATTCCTTAATAGACATCACCACCCACATTTCAGGCTGGAGGAAGACTGGTATGGTCAACAGACCAGAGAATGATCAAAGATGTTCTGGATTCATGGTCACCTTGACCCCATTAAATGCAAAAAAAAAAAAAAAAAAAAAAAAAAAAAAAAAAAAATTAAAATACTAAAAGTTGTTTGGCTAGTTTTTTTGTGAAGAAAGTAAAGGTAAATTAAGGTTGTGTAG
>JAACJT020000021.1:3702860-3738234 GCA_009936485.2 Gymnarchus niloticus | reverse complement strand
GAACGGAAGAGGTATACGAAGAAAAGGAAAGGACTTATTTTTTATATATATATAAAAAAAAAAAAAAAAAGCGTCTTGCTTTTGGACAACCCCAACCAACTCACATCTGTTTAGTCTCAAACAGATGCCTTTCACATGCTTGGTCTGAAAACCCCTCTGGGAGTCAACCATAGAAACCAAAATTACTAGCAAAAAAAGTCCTGTTTGAGCAGGAGTAGACTGACACTCTGCTGTGCATTTTGGCTCCGATTAAAAGGGTAATTCTACATCAACGGAGACTCTGAGTCGCACCGAGAACCTCTCGGCAACAGGGAGGCTGATCTAACACGTCTGCAGACGGACTCACTGTTCCACGTTGCATTCCCCAGGTCATTAACTGCAAGCTAACACATGCAACATCAAGCAAACAATGCCATGGCAACCTGATACTGGTATGTCAGAGCCTTTGAGTTGCCAGTGAGGGCATGCGTGTGTGAAGTCAGTTAGCAGAAGCAACCACATCAGTCAAAGTCTGGGGAGGCAGCTGGAGAGCCCAGTAAATCTGCATGGAGCCCCGGCGGAGTAAAAACTGCGGAGAAACGAGTCTGCACTGGTGTGTTGGAGGCAGGGACCTCCAAGACCACCAGCCCCCCATAACTGGAGGCACTCCAGATGGAACAAAAGTCTGGACTGCAGCTCGTCCTGCTGTGTGCACTGGATAAGCCCCCAACATTTACAAGTGAGAGCATTACCTGGATTACATTGAATTTCATGTAACCTGCACAGTGTGTCTCGACTGCCTGAACACTGAGTCAAGGTGGTGCTGATAGAAATAGAACCTTCTGGAAAGTCACCCAGCTCTAAATGAGGGAGGGCTTCTCTAGGCATCAGTACCCTGAGGGTTAGGAGGCATTCTTCTGGGTCCCCTTCAACTCAACAGTGCCAGGCAGAGAACAGAATTAACCAGAGAGCAAAATCCAACAGTATTAATAAGCAGGACAGGCCTGCCCTGACAGACACACTACTGGCAGATGTTGTTCTCTGGGTGCCTTCTAGCATATTCCTTTAAATCCATGGCTGAGGTGGACCACAGCTGCTGGACCTGATCATTTTCTGGCTTCTAATGCCATGGAATTAAGGACAGAAGCTCTAAACGAAGTTTACCTACTATGTAAACTACGTTAATAAGGTGAAAAGTGTAATGAACAAGAGCGAAACTGCGCTCCAAGACACACCTGTATTAGAGCACATCACTGCAAATCAGTTGAGAGCTCATTACTCCTATCATAAAAAAACCTGGAAACAAAAACATAGCTATTGCACAATGGCAAAATATTTGTATGACCGCAAGCTTTTCTGAGGTTTGCTGCCAAATTCAGCACTGAAAGCCTAGCTATGACTGATATATCTTTTTGTATAGTATACGGCAAACATTGAAAGGTTTAAAAACTGCTTCTCAAAGTCATTGGCTGGATCTCAGTTCTCCATTTTGCCTCCTCCACTAAAACTTGTTGTACACCAGTTCAAAGTTCATGGGGGAGATGAGGAGAGGAAACTAGGAAAGGAGAAATAAATGGATGAATTGGGACATCCTACAGAGAAGTGCATGTTCCTTATGGAAACGGAGGGATGATCAGGTGTGATTATATTTCATGATTCGTAAGCATCATGAGCAGGTGCAATTTACCTCCATGAAGGACATGTAAAGGATACACTTGCATTTCCTTCATCACAGCCCTGCTGAAGGAGAGTTTTGCCTTACCATCACCTACGGTATTGGGACACCCTTCAACATTTGGAACTCTGAAGTATTACAGGTGCAGGAGAATAGAGACTAAATAAGAACTGAGATCCAGTCATTCCACCAGTCCTACAGTTAAAGACCAGAAGAATTTATACCCGGCCCCCTCCTGACTGGAGGGCATGGAGTTCTGTGTTGCTGGGAGCCACACCCACTCACCAGTTTTTGGCTTGGAGTACTCCAGGCACAGGATCTCAGAGTCATGGGCCTCCACCTTTAAGATCTCCTCCATGCTCTGCAGCTCATGGATCCTGCAACAGCAGTGAGCGCATTTAGCGGGCTGAAGACATGCAGGACTTGGTTCCCTGAGCTTCCCGCTTCTTCAGCAACCTACAATGGCTGCATGTTAACACTCGCGTTAAGGTTCGCTCCTGAGCACTGCCCATGTCCAAAATGAACCAAGCTCAGGTGGGTTCCAGAAGAAATCAAGTGTGCCCATAGTTCTATACCTAAGGGTCCCAATGCGATCTCCTGAAGCCAAGTGCTGACCGTCCGGACTGATGCACACGCTCCTAATACCACTCCGGTTCTCTGATGTCTGCGTATCTGCTTTCTCTGTGTTGCTGGTGGCTATGCACTCCATGTCCAGCAGGGAAGCTGTGCCATCATCCATGTAGATGACCTTCATGAGGTCCTACAGGGACAGAATGACACAGGAGTTTGTTCTTTTCTGAACTTCCCCAAAGGGTTCAAGCAAAGGCAAAACCTGGTGCTGAAGAGCATATTGCAAACCCAGGCCCTTCAAAAAGTGCAACCTGTATGAAATGTACAGGATATCAAGAGGCTAAATTTAACTGCATAACCACTGACACTAATATGAAAAGGCTAAAGGTAGCAGGGTATCACTGACCAAATATGAAGTGTGATGGCTTATCGGAATGAAAATGTCACGATTTCTGCAACCCATCACAGCCAACTTTACCAACAGGCCATGGTTGACAGCTCACAGTAACTATGCCAACTGCCACTTTCACACCCTTGTCACCCATCAGCAACTGTCAGTGGGACATTGGCATGTGATTGAGTGGACTTAAACAGAACCTTCAATAAGCAGCCATAGCTGTTCAGAAGGCATAGACCATGTGGGGCCAAGCAGCTAAAGAATTGCTCAAAAAAAGCAATGCAGAGGAAAGAGGCCGAACGACATAACTAAAACTACAGCAGCACACGCGTATAATGCAGTTTCCTGAGTACATCCAATGACAGGCTGTCTGTTGCAAGAGCAACGACAGGAATGTGACGTGGTCTGACAAGTCATTCTTCACCGTGGGTTTGATGAATGCAGCACAGCCTCCACCTTCCAATATGCCACTGACTCAGACCTCGAGGCGGCATTTAAAAAGATTCCTTTAGGATAGCCTATAACCTTGGCCACAAACATTGAGGCAGATGCAGCTATGGACCAAAACGGCTGCTAAATAAACAAATGCAAAAATAACGAGAAATTTGCTTAGTTAATCTGTGCTTGGCTAGAACACACACACACACACACACACACACACACACACACACACACACACACACACACACACACACAATACTGCTCAAAAGTTGCAGTACCCTCATCCCAAGGATGATAAATATTTGATCCCAGGAAGAAGTTGCAGACAAAGCTGGAGATGACATAATACAGATCCTTGCCTAAGATTACAGGTATGTACATGCAGCCTGAAGATGACAAGGATACTGTGGGTGTCGCTCGCTTGTGGACGAGGACAGAGGGAGACTCACGCTGCTGATGACATTGCGGGCAAGAGAGGTGCTGTGGCCATCTGTGTTCCACACCCGGATGGTGTTGTCAGAGGAACAGCTGAGGAAGGACCCTGGGGACAGGCCTCCCTGCACAGCCTGGGCAACCTCTGGGTAGACCTGAGGCATGAGACAGGACAGTCACAGCAACACAGCTGTGCTGGTGTCAGAGGCAAAACACCAGTAGTTACTCACTGCACTGCTTAGCACAGTACAAGCAGCACCGGGGCCTCACCTCCACGCTCCACACGCACGCCGAGTGGTAGAGTGCAGAGTAGACCTTCCCCACTTTATGCAGGTCCCTCACATCCCACACATACACACTGTGGTCATTGTACACGCATGACAGCCAGCGGCTCATAGGGTCGTAGGTCACAGCCACTGTGTCGGGATAGCGAGCGTCCGGCTTGTAGGAGAAGAGGTGGCTGTAAAAGGATTTTGGGGGGGGTTGGTGTGTACCTGGATACAGATCTTAAATCGGTAGGCACTTTACAAATCCATGGAGAAAACGGCCATCACGCTTCAGAAACGTACTCATGACGCACTAGACAAACAACCACCGAAGCTCTGGCACGGCACTGACCCAGAGACCAGAGGTCACAAAGCGAAGTGTAGGAAGCAGCCTCCATAGAGACACATGCTTTTACATGTTCTGGCCTCCAAGTACACAATATACAACTACATATAATATTTGAACAGGATGACTCAAAACTGTCAAAACAAAGCCAGCAGATTCCAGATGTGAGAGTAAAAAGGAAGCAGCTGGGTTTGTAGCCATCAATAGCTTCTCACAAAAGGGCATTTGAAGTACCATTCCTGAAGGGATCTCAGCCCTGTGAATGATCCGAGCTGCTAAAGAGCACGGATGCTATGTGAGAAGGCTGAATCCAAATCAAGACCAAACAGCTATTCAAGCAGAACCCACACAGATCCTCAGTGAAAGCATTTTTTAAGAGTGCTTCAAAGTTTTTGGAAGCCATTAACATTTGGAGCACGTCAGCTCAAATTCCAAACTTCCCACACCACCCTGGCTGAAATTCTAAGAAGCGGAAGATGGGGCACAGTCTTCGACAGCCGTGGACTGACATTCCGTCATGCTTAAATTTATGATTTAACATCAAATGAACAGCAGATGCCTTACACACAAATTGACAAAAACACTTAAGGCAAGCCATGCCTTGCAAACACGCAAGACTGAACTGTCGTCATAGACAACTAAAAGCGGTTCCTGGTCATTGTGAATGACACCATTAACTGTTAATGTGCCATTTCTCAATATCAGCGGCATCCTTCACCCAATGCCATGGCTCACCTGGCCGCTGTCACCGTGCTGATGTCTGTACCCAAACTGTGCGGCCGCGGCAGGGTGCAAATGAAGTGCAGATTGGCGGGGTTGAAGGCACGGATTGTGCCGTCTGCACAGCCACAGAAGATCAAATCCTCAGTCACGGACAGGGAAGTGGCCAGGCTGGTCTGGGGGGGGGGGGGGGCAGGGATGGAAGACACAGGGCATTAGTGATGGGCACTGCCAGCAGTCACCTAGTACAGCGATGAGGACATGGGACAGGACCAATGCCTATATGACAGAATCATTGGGGGGGGTTTGCGAATGATCAATGAATTACAACTTTATACCTTCACATGCATCTACACACAGATGCAAAGATACAAGACCGGCATCTGGGGTCTTTAAACACCTCCTCTAGTAGAAGGCTTGGTGACTAGTTAGTATTTATTAGCCTACCACTCAGGACGACAGTAAAAATTTAATCAGTAACAAAAAATGAATGGAGCTCAGAGTTATTCAAAAAAAGGACACACCCATGTCCATGAGCAGACAGACTGATGTCTGTTCGGCCTGGGGGTGAGTCACGTGGCCCTACAGCCGACCAGACAGCACTGGGTTGGCTGAGGAAGCCGATGGGCCACTGTGGCTCAGAGATGGCTCATGAAGATGTGAGAAAAGGAACGTTTTGATGCTCAGGAGACTCAGAAGAGAAACTGACAGTCTAACACAGGATGAAGATGATCACAGCTGGGGTTGTAATGTGATGGACCTACTCAGCCAAGCCTTTGAACAGAGGAGACCTTATGTGGTGCTCTTCCCAGCTCGACGCCAGCTACAAAGCCCTGATTATATGAAATCCACTTAGCTTCAGAGCCATGAGAAGAGCCTCTTCAGCAACAATGTAAATGCAGATGCGATAACAGCCAACCCCATTCCGCCCTGCCCACCTCATGACCACACTTCCTTTAGGTGGTGTAAAGATTCCTGGGATAAGCAACCAAGCAAACCAGGTACTGCAGCTGGGGCTCAAATTGGCCAACTCTCAGCAGTGGGATAATCAAGGTCAACGCTGATCTCATTCCCAGAACAAATTTCACCGAGATCCATTCCCACACAAACAAGCCTCTGCCGTAGGCATCTTTCAAGACACCTTGACTGGGTCAGCTATGGTGGGACAAGATGCAGTCTGACAACAGGGTGACAGAAATAGGAGGAGGCAGGGAGGTGACATACACCCACCCACCGTGAATTTGGAATGGGCTGGAGAAATGCTGTGTCATGAAACAGCCCACAGGGGTCAGCACTGAGGGGGAGAGTAACAAGCATGACTGCTGGATAGTGAGAACTTACTGTGCTTCTGTCGTTTTTCTGTGTGATGCAAGAGAGAAGCAGAACAGACTACAATTAAATGGCAGCAAGGCTGAACTAACAGATCAGCAATAGAAGAGGTAGCTGTGGTCTTAAGAGCCGTATGAAAATCTAAAGACAGGGAAGCAAGATCCGAGAAAACCCACACTAAAGTCAATTACAACAAGGTCATCTGAGTGATTCAGAGAAAGACCTGGAATTGCTAGATGTTCAATACAAACAATGAGATTACTTCAACAGGACTGGACAAGCCAAGCCTTGATAGAAGTGTGTTTGCATGCATTTTCAGAAGATGACGGCATGCTCTAGTGTCTCCGGTTGACTAGAACCCCAGACCCTGCCCGATCCCAGATCCACTCACCCGCAACTCGACCCACTTGTCCAGCAGCCTCTTCTCGTTAAACTCACACAGGAGCCCCGAAGAGGTGATGCAGAAGGTGCTGTCTGCCTTAAGGCCCCGCCCACACACCACATCACTGAAGAAGTTATTTCGCAACTCTCCAAGGAGTCCTGAGCGGCCCAGGAGGGGGACAGTGGCATTTACCTGGGGTACACAAGTTTGGGACATTTCAGTTAGCATGGCTCCAAAAACACAGCCGAGACACTCAACGTCAACCAGGCATTGAGACGGCAGAGGTATCGTTCAAAGCAAGTGTGTAAAACAGGGTTTCTTACAATCCACTTGGTGTGTAGACATTGAGTTGGCACCTCATTCTTAAATACTAGCAGAGGAAAAATTACTGTGACATCTTGTACTCAGAGTGACAGAGAACATTTGCCAGATTGAGGCTAAACCGGTGCCTCGACCACCTCAAGAACTTTTTAGAAGCAGCTGTCATACTAGAACAAACACAGCAGTCATAGCACAACTGCATCATCCAAGGTAGAAAATACATCATTTATTTATTCCATGCTGTAATGCGTGGAGAAAACAGCCCTCATTGAAAGGAGCAGAAGCTGGATGAGGAAATCAGGTGGGAAGAAGATGGACACACAGTCATTCTAAGGGGGCAGAGACTGCGCCAGCCACTCCTGACATACACATGGCTCACAGCTGTTCCGAGTTCCCGATGAACGGACCAGCAGATCCGCACCAACTCCATTAAAGTTTACAGCTCATGTGGTAAGGAGAAACGCGGGTAGTGTGACCATGGTGTTCGACGGAAATACCTTCGAGGACTTTGTATGGTCCAAGTACCAGAATTTGACGTGCCTGTTCCCAGCAGTGACAAAGTAAGAGCTGTCTTCAGAGAAGGACACAGCCGTCACCCTGCTAGACACCTTATTAGCAGCAACCACGGTGTTTTTCTGTGGAGAGACAAAACAGGTCACTTAAATACAACATGAAAAAAGGGACGGCTATCAGTTAAACATGGTGTCTAGGCACAGTTCTCCACCCCCATCCTTCCTGTCACTTTTTGACAATTCAAGGAAGCCAGCAGGCATCTAACTATGGTGAAGAATACACTTAGTTACCCATTTTCAGATCAGTCTGCCTTTTGCTAAAAAGCCACTAAATTGAAATATTCCACTGGGGGTGGGTGGGTGAAGTTTGAGAGACAAGTACAGATAAGGTAGACAATCCCAGTAAAATGTTAGCCATCAGTATGAGTGCCTACTTCCAAAGATCACCTAAAACATGCTGTTATGTGCAGCACCTGGTTCATGGTATGACCCACACTGCAGACCTGGGGTGAGAAAGCTGTACCTTCCAGGCCCAGACATTGATGATCATGTCATGCTGGTAGCCCACGCTGACAATGTATTTGCTGTTGGGGGAGAAGGCCACGCAGGAGATGCCGTACTTGTGTTCCTGGAGCTCAGCGACCTGACTCCGCTCCAGGACGTCCCACACACGCACGGCAGGCATGTGGCCGCTCTGAGGTGGAAGGAGGTCACAGTCAGGGTTCCATGCTGACCACAGCAAAGCAGGCACACAACTTTCCCCTTCTAAAGAACCCAAAACCCAGCCCCTAAAGATAGGAAGTAGACTCAGTGGTTTGTGGCAAGCCAACGTGATATGGTACAGTGGAATCGGAAATCAGCAGCTCAGCTGTGCTTGGATTGTGGGTGGAAGCCAGAGCACCCACAAGGAAACAGGAAGAGTTCACTGACCCAGGGCTGAGGCAACAGCTCTCTGCTTTCCAACCGGCATGTCTAAGCCAAGCACAAAACACACAACCTTGCCTCACGAGCCAGTGCCAAAGCAAGCCCAGGAATGCCTGCCGTTGGCAGGGAGCTCTATGGCATCTCCTGTCTAATGTGCTGGGAGGAGCCCCACAGTCAGTTATCTAAAGAAAAGATGAGCCGGGAGCAGTAACAGCAAACAGGAGAGGCTTTACTCCCAGAAGCCAGGGCCCTGCCAGAGCAGACAAATGTTTAGAGATAAAGGGAGTGTTTCCTCAAGGGCTTCAGCTGCATGTCAGACAGCTACTAACCTACAATGTCCAGCACAGTGTTGAAGGCACAGGCAAGGCTGGTCATTTGTGGAAGCAGCATTACAAGACCAGACACAGCTTACAGCCTGATGACAAATTAGGCCGTTATATTTTATACAGCACTCTTGTTTTGGGCCAAGAGGCCAGGTGAGGAAAAAAAAAAGTCCTTTTCCAGGTCAGGTTTTTAAGGCTTAACTCGCATACACTTCAAGCACTACGTTCAACAGCTACATCTATTATAATTACTATGGAAAAAAGTGTAAACACCATGTGAGAAGAGCCAAGGTAGTCATGGGACAATGAAATTTCACATTTAATTAATTCGAAGGGAGAACAGAGCAATTCCCTAGAGCAGACTCTTAATAGAGTCCTTAAAAGGGATAATCCCATTGCAGTTCTAGCATTCTGAATAATTCAGACAAAAGGCCACGGTTTCAAATCAGATGTGCACAACAGTCTTGATGGGAAACAGGAACTCAGAGTCAGGGCTGAGGATGGCAAGAAAGTCAAGCAGGTCAAAGTCTGCCACTTGGCCAGAATCCTGCCCATCTCACCCACAGCTCCCAGAAGCCGGCACAGAGCCCTGGACACTGCAATGACCAGACGAATTCAGACTAACTCATACCTGTGGAGAGTATTAAGAGTTGACTCTACAGTGAAGAGTGGCCACCCTTCACTAATAGGCAGGGAGGGGGCTTTGTTCATTTAAAGTTTATCCTCCTCATGTGCAGTCTTGACCATCTCTAACACAGCACACATTACAAAATCTACTCAACATCTAGAGTAACAAGTGTTTCCCAGGAGTTGTAGGGCAAACCCAAGCAATTCTAACTCTTATGACCACCAGCTCCCCAGGATCACAGGCCTCACCTCTCCAGTGACCAGGTATTTGCCATCGGGAGAAAACGATAAAGTGGTGATCGTTTTCCTGCGGATAGAAATGGCAGCATTTTCAGTTAGACTGAGTTTAGTCAACAAAAACGCATTCACACTAAAAAAAAAAAAAAGGTATATTCTGATATGTGGTCAGAAGTGTGTCAAGGTCTTAATGACAACTTCCTAAAAAGAACAAAACGCACTTAATGGAGGTTGAATTAAAATGAAGGGAAGAAAGCATGTAGTGACACAGCAAACTATTGAAACTTCTGTTTTTACAATCGTGTACGACAGGCAGGTCAGGCAGTGTGGAGGGTACAACAAGCATCTGGAGAGAAACCAAGGGAGGCTTCCGTTTACATCTGATCTTAGGGAACTTAAAGAAAGGCGGCGGGGGGGGGGCAGGCTGAGCAGAGAGGTGGTCTACCAGGAAGGGGGACTCTGCTTGGTCACCTGACAAGTTCAAGATCACATGAGCAAACACCCCCTTGGAAATACACCTTCTGGGTAGGCGGCCACATCCTTGATGACAGACCTACCAGCTAAACTGGCTAAAGTACCAGTTTAGTGCTAAGTCAGGGGAATTGCCTCACCTGGAGCTGTTGAGGATGTGAAGCTGTTTATTGTTCTTGGGGTTCAGCAGGACAACCACACAGCTGGAAAAAGAACCAAAAGAGTCTGGTAATGAGCTTGCAGAGACATGCCATATCAGACCTCCATGTTAGGGGAAACAGCCATTTTGCTGTAATTGTAAATGCTGAGCTCCCTCAGACTGAAGAGTCAGGCTGCAACCCCCCCAGTGTTACACCAACAAGAATTCTTCATCCAAGGAGAAGGGCAGACTATGTAACAAATGAACACCAAAGAGAGGAAAGAGCAAAAGCTTAAAATGATTTCTCTACAGTAGCTTTTAGAACATTTGACAAGATTAGCTTGCCGGACCAAATCATAAAAGTTCCACAAACACCAACTGCAGCACGTGACTCAGGAAGCCCTCTTAACAGAAGGTGTTGTGCCTGATGATCGCATACGACACCACAAAGCAGCTTCAAGTAGCAAATGATGGCCCATTTTCTTCACCTGGACCTGGGGCTCAGCTAGTGTTGGTGTAACCCAAGCACACCCAACAGGCACTGGGCACATTTCGGAGGCTGATGACAAGCTTCAGGAGCGAGCCCTTGGCCGTTTTCCAGTTTGGATGCTAAAGACACTCCTGAGTGTCAGCACGGCCTCTGAGGTGGCTCGCAGCAGGCTGAGGGAAACCACCACAGGGCTTATCTCCATTGAAGCATGTCCATTTTTGCTGTCTGCTGGTTTTGTCCATGAAGACCACTTAATGGGTATACAGTAATAGAGTTGTTACCAAGGAAACCCAAAGAGTAAGTGACTACTAAAACATAGTAAGCTGTGACACGGGGGAGTGGGGGTGGGAGAAGAGCCAGATACAGACCATTAATACCATTTCAGGATCTGGGTTTTTAAAAAAAAAAAAAAAAAGCTTTTTAGAAGTGACAATTCACGTTCATGTAATTGCAAGTGATATCTGGAGCTCCAGCATGAAGTCACTATCCCAGAGCGCACTCACCCAACCCCATGTTTGTGAACACCAGTGCCATTCCACCCTGGGGTCCAGGAGCATGGGTAAAGCTGCCAATCAGAGGCTTGGTTTCTCCAAGACAGGGTGATGTGTAGGCAAAGCAGCACAGCATTGGGTCACAGAGTCACACAGCAGCACAGCTGAGCAAAACCACAGCATGGCCAAAACGTGGCTGTAGAATATGTCTGAGCTCATGGAAGGTCACTTAGCAAGAGGTTCTCCACACTGAAATTGCTCTTTAATAACCTATCAGAAATAGTCAGGGTGATAAAGTTAGGCAGTGACAGGCTGACAGTGACTATGCAAGGCAGACAAAGTCACCCATTTCTCTATTAGAAAAAAAAAAAAATCAGAGTGGGAAAAAAAAAAGGTGATAAATGAAATCCACTGAACTGGTTCAACTACATGGACTTGGACACTACTTTATAAAGTGTTTTATATCTGCTGTTAAATAACAGACCAGAAAATCCACTTGTACCAGTACTTTATGAGCCAGAGCAGATGAAATCTAGCCACATCAATACAAATGTGAAAAACACATCTCCATACAGGAGAGTTACCGTCTGCAACATTAGAGTTGTAAAAAGCTAACAAGCCCTGGCCTGGCAGCTGCCAGTAACGGCATTTAGTTTCAGCTGAAGCATTTATCCAAAGTTACATTTAACTATACAGCTGGGCATCTCACTAGAGCAACTGACGCTGTACTTTGAGATTAAAGCCATAAACTTTCCCGTAACCAGTCTGTGTGCTTAACCACTGTCACTAGCTGGCCCAGCAAGAAAAACAAAGTATGCATAAAGAGAATGAGGGAAAGGGGAACTAGACAGCGACAGCAGTCCCAGTTTGTGTGTGGTGGATTGTCTGAGTTCCTCTGGGTGAGTTTGGGAAGTGCGGTGTTCGATTATGGCCTAGAAAAGTCAGCCTGTAAGTGGTGGTGGGGAGGCCAAGGAGCTTACAGAGCACACACACAGGAGCAGGATGGCCACAAGCTGGTGTGCAGCTATGCATGTCAGCACACTCGGTCGACTGCACCTGTTTGCCCCAAGGAGCATGCAGGGTAATTCAAAACACGTGTGATGTGGAAATGCAGGACGTGTGTGTGTGTACGCACGCAACATGCATCAGTAGTACACAATTCATTCAGCAAGTCTCTAAGCAATAACGTGAGGCGTTAATCTTGGACATACTGGCATAAACGCAGCTAATTCACACAATGTCTGAGCCACAGGACTGGAGAAACGGCACCCGTCTTGGGGAATTAAAATCACAAAAGAGGAAAACTACAGCCAAACCTGTGACTACATCAAGCAAGAATACAAAGGTGATGTTAAAAAGCAGGCAACTTTCCTGCCGTGTGCACCAATCTTCCCCACAATTAGTCTGACGAGGAAGAGGGAGGAGAGCAGCACCCAACCTCCCGATTAAGACTGCGGAGACGCTCTGTTGACAGCTCACTAGGGGGATGGAGGGCATTGCAGATGCTGGATGGGGGCGATGAAACTGAACACACAGGAGGAGCCAGGCTGACCGGGCTGCCATCTCGAGTGGGAGGGGTAAACAGAGCTGCACGCTTGGCAAGAAGCCTTTTTTTTGCCACTATCTGCGGGTTCATGTGCCAGGCACATGACAGTGTTGCTCCTTTGTGCTCAGCCTGGGTTGATTATCCAAGCTGACAGGCAGCTGCTCCTGGGTGCAAGGAATGGGGCTGCTCTGGGTTTAGAGGGTCTCTCATCGTGGTCCTTCAGCCGAACCTCACTCGGTATGTGGAGGCGGTAAATTCTTATGTACATGTATGTATATTTTGACACATCACGCATGTCTAGAAACAAAAGACAGAAGAGAATGGTCGCAGGCATGAGTAACCAGGAGACATGTCTCAGATATTTGTGGTAACATTTAGAAGCCTCCTATAACATTTGGGCTCCCCTCCTGTGGTAAATACTGGTACAGTGTGTGCCAATGCAATGGGCCAAGTCTCCAGCTTTGTCCTCTTAGCACTGCAGCCTTACACAGCAGATACTCCAGGGCAGGTAGGGCTTCCAAGCATTCATTTACATTTTAGATGTACAAATAGTGCAAAGAGGGCAATATGATATTAAGAACCACAAATGCTACAGGACTGAGAAACTGACTGCCTACCAGCAGGATTCAGAACGTAGCCCAGGTAGACCGTAAATAAGTTCAAGTATCCAACAACTCATTCCTAAAGCTAAAAGACACAAAAATGGAGCTTTAAAGCTGTCAAACAGAAGATGCAGTGTTTTTAGTACTGTGGTGGTGGATACATCTTGGGTGGTGTAAGCAGTCACACACCTCTGGATGTACAGACTGGGGACACAGTCCATAGAACACCCAAGCTGACAGTGGTGCTGCCAGCACAGGGTACCTGCCTCCCTGAAGAGGTGAGGAGGATGATGCTCAGGAACAGCTTAGGCAGGGGCTCCGAAAACGCAAAGTGCCAGAAAACCCAGTCAAGATGTAGCCATGCTGAGAACCCGGTTCTCACACCCAGAGAACAAATCAGAACCGCCAACTTCATGTACTGAAACAGCTCAGGATAAAGCATTGTGTCATAGCTGCAGTGTGAATAAGTGCCCCTCAAAGACACGGCTCCAGCACTGCAGCCTGGCTGGAAGGAGGTCCTTCTTTGGGCTGGACAAGCCTGTCAGGGGGCTCGCTGAACAGTAATGAATTTCGGCAGCGGGGGAGAGTGAGCAATCCAGGATTTTCCATAGCACTCATGTGACACGACCAGACCGGCTCACCCACCAGGAGGGCAGGCTGGTCATTCAGACCCCTTCACTTCATTACTCTCCCCCTGGGTGTGACACACTCCAACGCACCCAAGCTGTGGTCATACACGGTAACATCTTCCAGCCACAACCATGTGGGGCTCCTGGCACACTGACCCAGATTCCTGGGGGGGAGGGATAAAAACAGCACATGAAGTGAGGTGGTCAACGAGGCGGTCAACGAGGCATGCCTATCACCTCAGCAACACTCGAGGTCCATCTTGGCAGGTCCCCGAGCTTCTACCAGATCAGAAGGCTTGGACAGCATGATTGGAAACATGCCGGTAGACCATGAAGCATGGAAGCAAGCGAGCGCCATGTGGGTCTCCATTCTGCAATCACAATGCTGACCCACTTTCGGAAAAAGGAATTACATGTGAGCTTCCTCTCAACAGAAAAAGCTTGTGCTCGTGAACGGTGTGAAACGGCAAGAGGCAAGCCACAGATTTTCCAGCCCACACGTCTTAGTGGGACAAACTTAAATGGCTCCAAGGAGCAGATTCTAACCCAGACATGTATAATTTATATACGTGATCAGCTCAATCTCTGTCCAATACACAAATCGTGATTGGAAACATGACAAACCAACATACATATTTTTTGCAGGCTTTGAGCAAATGTCAAGGAAGAACACCCTAAAACGAACTACAACAAAAAGCCCCAAATGAACTACAAAACCTGAAAATTTGTTGGTGCAGATAAACAGGGAAGTATAGAGGTTGTCAATAGGGAGGAAGGCAGGGATTGATACCAACGCCTCTTTGAAATCTAGTTACAACCTCACTGGTTGTTTGTCACCATGACAATTCAGCGTGAGGCTACACAGCAATGAAAGCTAAACAAAAGCTCAGCTGACCTGCATTTCACATGATAGCATCACTGTGGCTAAGCCTGATTTTCCAGTTCCTCCTGGCCTGACTGATGGAGTGCACACAGTCCTAGGCATCTGCAAGGCAAATACACTTAAGGGCTGTCCATTACATAAAAGAATGGTCAATAACACTAATGACTTCAATTATAGTCAGAGCCACTGCATTTAATTTTGAACAAGTATTTACACTAAAAATCCAAATTAACATAAAGGATCTGTTATGTGCACATTTGTTTCAATGGAACAGGAAACTGACTCAATGAAAAAGGCAACCATTAAGAAATCTATAAAGGACAAATTCAGAGTTTAATGAGCACAGAATACCCAGATAACTAATGCCATTATAAATTGCACACAAGGAAACTACAGTCAAAATTGCCACACACAACCACCCTGGAAACTGCAGGGAAGGGAACCTTAATTTAACACCGCGGACTTTGCAGAGTGGAGGTTCAATTACACCCAGATATTCTGATTTGATCTTGGGAGAGATGAGCACAACTCCCAGAGGGGAGTTTCATCTTTGACTGAAAGCCTAAATGGAATTAGCTGGTCATTGAGAACAGACTTGGGAGTTGCACTCCAAGCTGATTCAGAGATTTCACCTTTGGGAATTCATCAGGAAACACACACACAGCACTGTGCTAAAGTTGTGGTTTTCACATTGTGTCTTAAATGCTGTAAGAGACAATGCCAATCAGTCAGTTATGCAGGGCTGTCACCCTCAAGCTCCAAACACTCACTCCAACACGTCACGTGTTGGAACTCTGTGTCAAAGCCCACAGGACAGACAAACTGAAATGTGGCCGAATGGTAGCGATAGAAGGCTAAGGTCTTTGCTTCAGAGGAACTGCAGGCCTTCTGACATCCACATTCGAGAGCCACTTCAGTGACAAAGGACCCCCTCCTCAAGCATGTAAATAAGCAAAATGTGGCATCCATCCAGCCAAGGACAATTGGCTGACATCAAGGTACTGTGCTCCCAGTTCAGTTTCAACCAATAAATAACGTTAATACGGCAGAATTCTTAGACTTGCATTTGCTTTTTGAAATGCATATTGTAGCCTGATGAACAGGACTCAGATATAAAGCTCATCTAAAAAGCTCAGATGAAGTGGCCAATTAAGCTACATGCAGCAGTAAGTTAACAATTAACACTAATCGGGGAAATAATGGGGAGCATTTTATAAAAATGGCCACAGGTCCATTTCTGAGTCATGCCACTCATTAGGACACGGCTGAAGATGGAGCTGCAAGATAGAGAAAATTCAAGTCACAGCTTTGGCAAGATGACATTTAGCAAAGCTTCGTCAATTAAACAGAAAGAAGGCGAGGCACAAACAGCCAGTGAGAAAAGGCAAGCCCGAAGGCAGACCGAATAAGTCTACTGAAGAGCTTTACGGACAAATTATATAAGCGTGAAGGCAAAGCAAGCACAGCAGAGAAATGTCCAAACAGCTACTGATTAAACTTAAGTCCCCAGGGGTCCTGTTTACTGCATGGCACACCAACGGTAAACATTGTGGATGATGGGAGTGGGTGTGAATCAAGTGTCACCATGAACACACAAGGAAGAATATCAAACCCTAGCCTCCATTCTACCATGCATCAACAGACTTTCATTCAATGAATTTAATGGCTACCCATCCAATACCAACACTAGCACATTTAACAAGGTCTCACCACCATTTTCAGGCTGGGTACAGCCCATTAGAGACCATCGCCAAAGGACGCTGACCACTATTATTTCAACAATTGATAAATATGTTTCGCAGCATTTCAAGTTCTCCAATTTAAAAATCCACCAGCATTGTCAGATGCATCTGACAAGTTACCTTTAACAGCTAAACAAATGAACACTAATACAAAAGCAGGGGCAGGGATGCAGGACAAACTCCCCCAGGACTGACAGTGGGTCCTCCATTTCTTCCTCCCCCTGGACCTCCCACTCAAGCCCAGCAGCCACTGAGGTGTGAACTCATTCAGCAACACCACCTGCCAAACAGCTTCCATTTGTAATCACACTTCTGGTTGTACAGCTGATTATGCATGGATTATTAAATACCAGCATTGTTGCCTTGAACCATGGGCTACTTGCAGGCAGCTGAGAGAGCTGAAGGAGTTAAAGGCCTTGGGCAAAACCTTAGTTGGCTTCGACACTTCTCATGATGCTAGAGGCAACAGCTTAATGTTATGAGGACCCCTGGGTCAAGACAGCCCAAAATAGATAATACTCAGGCAGTGAAGAAATCAGTTTCAGAGGAGTGTCAACCATGGACCTAAACTAGTGCTAAAACCAGAAAGTGGTCTTCAACAGGGAGATTAGCACAGGCAGCTCTCTGTTTTCACTCCAAACAAGGACCTGCCAGATGAGCGGCACACCTCCTGTCACTTACCCTGCAGGATAGGCCACAAGCCCAGAGGTGGGGTCACAGGCCAGAGCGTGGTTCCCAGAGGCTGACACACCAAGCACCTTCTCCAGAGTAACCTGCAAAAGACATGCCATTAAGATCCAACTTTTACTGCCAACCCAAGAAACCCAAGGATCCAGCACCAGTTACCTTAACTATAACAAACAAGTGCTAAATAGCATCCCAGATTGCTAATTTTTCAGGAGATAAAGTGGAAATCCCAGTATATGCAATACCTGCATGGGCTGAAGAACTAAGAGACCTACCTGAAGAAATGCAGGGGTCAATACTAAACAAAGAAATGAAGAAAACTAGTGCATTGAAACAGGCTTTGACACCATTTCACTATTCCTGACCCTTTTGTCCGTATTCAGTGGTAGACTTTAACACAAGCTTCCCCATAAACACACATACAATGACCCCGAGCATCATAGGGGGACACCGCAGACTTCCTGCATGCCACGCCCCTACATAAAATCAACCTTCTCAAAGCACACAGAATAAGCACCACCAAAATACCACATATAAAGCTTCCACAACTCAGGCAGACACAAAGATAAGGAAGGCACAATGGCTGTTTTGGATAACCTTCGAGAGAAATTAACCCCCAGTGAAGTCGCAATTCTTGGCAAAAACTCAATACAAATCTGCATGGTTAGTTCTCTGCTGACAGTCGCTGCCTTCAACTTTTAATTCTAGCTCCCGACCTGGCCAAGTGACCTTGAAGGAAAGACCACGGTCAATCAGGTGCCTTGTCAAATGGTTCCATGCAGGCTGTGAAACAACCATAAAAGCCACCACCAGTAGAGATACAGCAATGAAAATGAGCACGATAGCAGAGTAAGAAAGATTTAAGTGCAGATACAGCAGAAATGTGGCATTCTGTGAACAAGCTGAGCCACAAGTATTAACACACAAGACAAGTGAAATGTACCGAAGATTTCGGCAAAAACACAAATATGGGCATGCAGAGTCAGGGACGACCATACCAATTCTCCACACTAGCTGGGAAGGCAGCCCAAGACACTCAGTTGTTCCCTTGAATTTCATTAGGCTGTCTCCACAGCGTTTTCCCATCCTGAAGCCTGATGTCACCATCCTGAGTCAGCCCAGTCCGGCAGCCTCACGACACACAAACTCTGCAGGTATCACTTCGCGACTGACCACCTCTGCCCTAGGGAGCAGACAACCTCGGAAATGCAAGAGGCATCCCAAGTGATCTGACAACTGAACTTTCCCCTCACACCACAGCTATGAAGCTACACATGACTCATACACACTACAAAAATCCACAACAGAGCACTGCGGCCTACAAACCATCTTAAAAAAAAACCCACATGCTGGTCAGTCCCCTGTCATTTTCAACCATCAAGTCACATGGCATGCACACCTGTAACACTCCCACAGCAACTACCCCTTTAAAGCCTTTATCCCGGGCTTCTGCAATACTGAAGAGGTTCAATGGTTTCCTTAATGACCTCATGACATTTCACAGCCAAAGCAGCGCAGAGCATCATCAAGTGAAAGCCCCAAAAACAGGACAAGCACTCCTCCATATTATCAGAGCCAGCTGCTTTCTTTATAAGTTAGGCTATAAGTAATATGACACCAACCACATACAGAAGCCAACAATGTTCTCAATTTCCAGCTGACAGTCCCTGGATTCAAGTTTGAGGAAAGGCCTACTCTTGTACACTTAGTCCAAAGTAGAAATTACAGCTAATGTTAGGAGAAAACCATAGAATTTTCTTCATAAAATGGCCTAAACTTTGAAAAAGTCAAGCATTAAGCTGGCAACAGTAAGAGTGATGAATCTGTATAAACTATAGTTCTGCTTCAAATCCATCATACACCTTTAAGGCTTCCAGTAAATGGAGCATCACAGCCTGCAAATCCCTTCTAGATGACAATAGGCTGGCAAAGCCCAATTCACATTTAAAGCCCAGCATTTCAACCCCCCCCCCCCCACTTATTAAAACCTACAACTTCAATGAAAAAACATTACTCTGAAGTCACTGTGTGAGTAAAGCATTTACCACTTACTCAAACTCCAGTGGATTTCACAAGAGCAATTCCATAGTTAAAGGGATTTAAGGACACACTGCATTTTTGACTGGTTAAGTTTCGCCGCATCTTGTGATTTTTATAAAGTCCTTATTGTAAAGTAGTAGCCAATGATACAACTAGAGTGGATTTACAGAAGTGAACTGAAATGCTAGAATAGGCCCTGAAATATAATCACACACATTATGGGTAGTGCAAGGGGGGGGCTTAACTTTAGTCATTTCTAATGATTTTTCCATTTATTATACAACATTTGTTTTAAGTTAAAGGAGGCTCCCTGGCTGGAATTTTAATTATAATCACCAAGCAGGCTTTTCCCAGGTTTGAATCAGGCCACTACAGCAGAACAGGTGGTGTAGAAGTGGAGACCCCAGGGGTCAAAGTGCCACAGCCTGCCAGCTCTGTTCTGCTACAGCCATATGTGACACAGGACTTAGTGAAACGAGCCTAAAATTAGGGGGGTGGGGGGGGTTGGGGGGAGACCATCCGGAAGGGATTGTAAAACACACACGAAAAACATAACGCCTCTTTGGCTAGCTTTACACTCAGAGGAGATCGTTTTTACTAAAGTCACACAGTACACACAGGCAGCAAGGTTCCTTTTAAATCACATGACATCTGTCACTGGATGAATGCTGCATTCATAGTGTACGGCAACCAAACAAGAAAATATGGAATGAGGTCTTGTATCACGTAAATGACAAAAAAAAAAAAAAAAAAAGTGTAGACAAGAGTAAAATGAGTTTGATGACCTACAGTATGTCAAATAGGCAAAATCTAAAAATATTTGTGTACATAACATGTTGGAACTATGAAACAAAACTCAAACTTTAGCTAGTTCGACACACAAAAGAAAACCCTGCTAAAATAAAACAAGAGACATCCGAGCAAATAGTGCAATGTCAAAAAATGAGATTTTTTTGAAGGTTTGGCAGACTCCTCAAAAAAAAAAAAAAAAAAAAAAAACCACAGCATAAACAAATGGCCAATCCGGGATTTCCTCATACTGTGCACAGGGGAACAGGATGCTTCTGAGGCAGCAAAGAGCACAATCTGCCAGTTTCAACCACAGCTAAACGGCAAGGGTTTGGACAAGTAAAAATGCCACAAGCTGCTGAGATTAAGCAAGGTGCCAAGGGGGCTGCCGGTGGCATATAAATTAGTACAGTGCTGCTGGAATTCAGCAGCAAACTAAATGACCAATGACCCCCACTCCAACCTGCGACCATTTTGTCTACAAACAGCCCTAGCTCACTGACAGCAAGGAACCAAATGGCAATATTTTACGCGACTGACTTTCTTCCATGACATCACCCAGTTATCAAACATGCAAGGCTCAGATGTCACATCTGGAGAACGGGTGCAAGCTCAAGAACTAAGAAAGCTAAAGAGAACAGAAACATAACCCATTGGAGAAACGGGTCAGTACAGGTGTTGAGGTCAAGACAAGCCTTTTACATACAAACTGGAAGAGGCTAAAGTCCACGTTACATGTATTTACTAAGTAGACGCCGCGCAGACCCTAGAAGTACCATAACGTATAAAGAAAACCTTGACCTTAACAGCAGGCTGCGTAAACATCCCAAATTACAACAAAACAATATAAAGCAAAACATATATAGTGTATAAAAAAATATAAACGCAAAAACAAGTAATATTTTATCCCAGCCAATCCAGTTAGAAGAGTGTTACCAGCAAAAACAGAATCACTATAAATTCCGTTTGCTTTGCACTTTTACGGAGGAGCTAGCAAAGACGGTAGAAGGGCAGAAAATTAAAGGTGTACAAGCAAGGTCAGACAAGATGTGACAACTCATTAAATTCAAAGGTATTACCACAGTAATATTTAGCTCCATCTTTTGTTTCCTAAAGTTTATTTCCAGGTATCAGTCATTCATTAAGCGTTCTATATACGGATTACACCATATGACTAACTCAAGCACGTGCCCTGGACACAAAGCAAAGCATAGGGCAGTTAACCTTAAGGGTGTTTTAAAAAGCAATCGCATTCGTAACTAAATTTGAGGCAGAGATGATATTACGGTCCTCTCCCGCTAACTGCACATCATTATTCTTTAGGATAATGACAGTTATTTAAAGCACGCTTGAAATAGACCAGAACCACCCAAAAGCCACCGTACGGCGAAATTCAATGCAGATGGACAAATCATATTCAGAGTATATGCAAGCAGATACAAACTGAGCATGTTTACGACCTGCTGGCCCGATCACAAGTGGCCCCATGCATGCAGCCAGGTCCAGAAACAGCCGGCATGCAGCGGGCAGTCGCCGCAAATATGCCATGCCTGTCCTTACTCGTATTTGACAGTCTTAATTAAACACGGCCGTACTTTGCGTATTGATTTCCTTTTTTAAAAAAAAAAAAATACAGAACGTACCTTATTAGCTAGGTTCTCTTTGTTGTGTCCGGCTTTATTCCTCCTCAGTTTGATAGAAGGAGAACGGAGGAGGTTTTTAATCCTACTCTTTATCGTAGACCCGTCTACCGTCATCTCAGACCAATGTCAAGCCTCAAAAAACAGCATACACTGAGCAACAAACATAAAAAAACCAGTAAAGCTATAACTGTCAAAACGAAGCAATCGGGTATTTAAAAGCTAGCGTCAGAATGCAGGCGGCTGTTTAAAAGCATATCAGCTGTGCGAATGAACATGAAGCGCACAGCGCCGGCTTATTAGCGTTTTATATGCAGGGCCGATTTTTCATTCTCTCATTCTTTATGTGCATTCCTCGTGGCACAGGGCCGGCTTTTCTCTTGTCTCCATTCCGTACGTATTTGCAGTAAAGCGGCACCTTAGCCGGAGCCGCCGTCCTAAACCAGCAGCGATCGAATCGCCGCTTAGCTCCTTCCGTGTGTCGGCAGAGGCTTTATAAGCGAAGCTTATGGTCTTGGTCCTGCTTCCCGGCTGCTCGCCGACGCCGACTGTCGGTGGCTGATATCCCCCCGGAAAACACACGATTGCCCGGCCTTTAAGATGTGTGCCTCAAGCCGCAATTTCTTCAGCTTCTTCTATTTAAGGATTACATTTTTAAAATACTCATTTCTCATCTTAAAATCAAGTCGGATGGGTGTCGATAATCGTACCTATTGTGTCTTGATTGTATCTTTTTGTGGATGTGGGACTGCATAATGGAGTGATTTGTTTTTGCACGGCGGTACTGATAGTGCGTAAATATCGGCTAAAAGATTCGCCCAGTAAACAATGAAATCTGCCAGTTACATCAGTTCGCTTGTCTGGAAATTAAAACCAGCCACTGATGCAATAATTATTTGACTTAAAGCTGAATTTAGACCTGCCCCATTGCGACAGTTGACCCGATTTAATACTATTACGTGCAGATTGATACATTGTAAGCAACATAACATTTTGACCTCCAGGCCATTTAACTGTTTATTATTAATAATAAAACCTCCATTAAGATCGCTGCTATTTATTTGGCATATTTTCGTTTTACTTAAATCTAGTATTAATTGACAGCTCGACTTTTTTTTTTTCTGAGGGAGGGGACATTACGTTTTGTAACTAGCTGCCAATATGCCATACTTATTCTGCTGGGTGGTAAGGAACAGTTTTATTAAAAGTATTCCTTCTAAATTCAGTTTTCTAGTTGCCCCAGGGGCAGGAAAGACTCGCTAACTTCGGCGGAGAGGAGGAACGTGTCCCGTTCGGCCCTCCTCCGCTCTGATTTTTATGGCAACCAGAGTGGCTCAAAATACTCGATGAAAGAAGGCAAGGGCTCGATCGGACGGCTTGACTCCAGCCCCTCGCAAACCTTGCCGACGTCCCTATCTAGAGGCGGCCAAGCAGCGGGTTTTCACAGCTTTGTCTGTAACCATCCTTGATTTTGTGCATAGTATTTTAATAATAACCTTACATTTATTTACATTCTCTTTTATGTTTACCAAACACTTGTTTGAAAATACATTCCATCATCTTCTAACAGTTTATTCTAGTAACAGTTACAGAAGTAGTTCCAGAATCTAGACCACTTCAAGTAAGTGATGGGACAGATGAGCAGTGTTGCTATTGTATCCACTTTCCAAACAGCTTAATCCAACTCAGGGTCACATGGAGCCTATCACAGGCAGCCTCAGGACACACCCTGGATGGGGTGCCAACCAATTACAGGGCAGTCACACACACTACAATCTAAGCCACACCAATTAGCCTACAACATACAGCTTTGGACTGCAGGAGGAAACCCACAAAACACAGGGAGACTCTGACAGAGCATGTCATTCATAGCCCTCCTCTGCTGGGTGTTATGCCCCAGCATGCCTGTCCAGCTCATGAATATCCAACATGCTTCCAAAGTGAGCACAAGTACTCCACGCCCGGTGTCACTGGCAGCTCTGAATCCAGGGGGGGCTGAACACCTAGGACACTGGGGTGCACAGCTTTCAGCTGTAGTGCTGTTCTTTTGTATGAGACATCACACAATGTTGTGCAGCCGCTGCCGCCAAATTATTGTCTCTTGTTCAGGGTTTGTCAGGTTGATATGTACATTCTTGGGGGGACAGAGGATGGGACACTCATGCGTAATATGCTCAGCAGTCTGCTCCGGGTTGCCACATGTACATGCTGCGGATGGACATAGCCCCCAGGGTGCATGTTCGTACCGAACCGGCCAACACATGTACGCAGACAGTTAAGTGTGACCCACTTTCTGCGGGGCAGATCCACTCCTGGTGGTGATTTTACATCCGGGGCGATGTTGAGTTAGATGGGTCGGGAGTCTGCTGCCAGTCAGTCCTCCATTGGTCAAGAATGCTGAAGTTGGAGCCACACAGGGACGCTGCATGGCGGTAGAAGGGGCGACAGGAGTGCAGGCATTGGTGGCCAAGATTTTGGGGTTTCTGGGTGAGCTTTTGTAGAGGATGTTTGTCGTCCTGCACGGCCTTCCTCACCAACTTGTATATGTGTTGTTCCCTATGAAGGGCTGGGGGCGCAATGCCCGAGAGCATTCGGTTGGGGTTGGGCACAGGCAGCCAGCACTGTAAACTAGGGCCAGGGCACCAGTACAGAGAGTGGAAGTGGACACTCCCCATCATGAGCCAGCCCGGCATCGCAGAAGATTGTTCCTTGATGACACTTTTGCACACAGGGCTTCAACATGTTGCTTGTAGGTAAGCTGCCTGTTGAGTTTCACCCCGAGATTTATTGGATTTGGGCAGTATGGCAGGAGGGATCCATTACAATTGACTATAAGCTTGTGGGTTGCCTCCTTGCTGTTAAGGTGGAAGACTGTGGAGGTGGTTTTTGCCACACTGAGCTTGTCTCCATGTTTTAAGGTAGGCTGCGAGTAGAGCCATGTCTGCTGTAAGGACATCCTCTACCTTTGCCCAGCTTCTGTCAGAGAATGAGTGCAAGGTCACCTGTGTATCCGTACTGTTGTGAAATAGTGTGTGGGAGATCACTAATGTATGTTAAATAGCATGGGAGCTAATACTGAGCCTTGAGGGATACCATTTCTGAGACGATGCATTGTTTGGTTTGGGTAGGGTCATCATAGTTGCCTTCCTCCAAAGCTTGGGTATTAATAAATTTAGGAGGCAGTTGGAGTAGAACTCCTTGAGCCAGTCAAGGCATGGTGGCCCCCAATGGATCAGGAATTCTGTAGGGATGTTGTCAGGTCCCTGAGCTTTTCTACTCGTAAGCTGGCGGATAGCAGAAGAAAGTTCTTCAGCAGAGAATGGTGCTGAGAGGAGGCCATCGACACCAGGAGCTTGCCACAGTGCGGAAGTTTCTTGCTTGACAGAGCAGATGTGATCCTTACTTACTTCCTTGAATCTGCCATTTGCCAGGAGCTGCTCGGCGATTGAGTTGGCTGTAACAAGGCAGTGCATTGATTTGGAGCTTCTACCAGTGAGCCGGTTAAAGGTCTTCCATGCCAGCCTACTGGAGTGAGTGAAGTCAATCTCTGGTGCTGGTGAAATCAGTCCCGGGTCTTTCTGGTGCTGTTCAACCAGATTTGGAAGTGTATGATGAACCCTTCCACCCACCATTCACTCTGACAAAGGATCGAAGGGGGTGGTGCGAGTCTTCACACTCCCCAGCAGCTTGCAGACCTTCTGCACTTTGAAGTTCTATCTTTGGTTACTGTGAACCTCCACTGGCACCCTGACGCAACAGAAACAGCGTCTTTCCTTGGACGAGAGAGCACTATCAAGGTTCAGTCACAACCCCGCTTGGTGGACTGCTAAGAAAACTGTTTGTAGATTTCACAGAGCCCCTAGCATGGACCAGCAGATCGCCCAAATAAAAACATGCTTGGTGCAAAGGATGTGGGCTAGGATACACTCCATCAACCACTTGGAGGTTGCGGGTTCATTATGATCCTGAAAGACATTGCCTAGAAGTACCGCATCCTCTGACGATGGTAAAAGTTGCCTTTGGCTTGGCAACGCTACTTCAAACTGTTAATGAAACTTTGAAGGTCTACGGCGCATATCCATCTCAACCCAGTAATGTAAGTCCAGTGTGTTGTCTGTCTGAATCAGTGGTATGAATAGTCAGTCTGCAACCAAAACCACTGTGGAGTTATGGACAAATTGCATACCTCCACAACAGCCAAAACCTTCCAGCGAGTCATGGAATGGTTGCATTCAGGCCAGCTAGCAAACAACTGTAACATGCAATTACATGCTGCCATTGTGGTCCTACCTGGGACAGACCTTACCTGCCCATCATTACTGGCATCAATGTCTACAGTGAAAGAGATCTATGAGTCAAGGTATACCACCACAAGGTGTGATCGAGCACCTCATACATCCAGTCAAAGCTTTTGCTCTTCTTAGTGAGCCAGTGACATGACTTAATGAAGCTGGTAAAGTTGCACAGGAACTACTGGTAGTACAATGCAAGCCCAAGGAAACTGCAGCTCTGAAACAGACTGAGCATGTGGCAGTTTTTAAATGCCATTGTTTTGTTTGGCCTGAAAACCATACCCTCCCTGCTGACAATGTATCTGGCAATCGTCATCTTTCCTTGATCAAAGGAGCACTTTTGGGGGTTCAGTCAGAACCCCGTCTGGTGGATTGCTAAGAAAACTGTTTGAAGATTTCACAGAGCCCCACTGAAATTGGCAAGCATGGACCAGCAAACCGTCCAAATAATGATGTGCCAGGTGCAAATTACGTTGGCTAGGAGCTCCATAAACTACTTGGAGAGTCGTGGCTCATTATGAGCCCAAAAGGTATTGCCCATAAGTGCCACATCTCTTGATCAGCCCTGAGACAGACTGAGGGTGTGGCAGTCTCTAACTATTACTATGTTCGGGTTGACAGCCATATCATCCCTGCTGACAATGTATCTCGGAAACACCGTCATTCCTTGGACGACAGAGCACATTTGAAGATCAATCACAACCTGGCCTGTTGCATTGCTAAAAAAACTGTTTTAATATTCCACAGAGTCCCAGTGAAATTGGCAGCGTGGACCAACACATCATCCAAATAAAAACATGCTGGGTGCAAAGGATGTGAACTAGTAAATGCTCCATCAACTGCCTGGAGGATGCTACTTCGTTATAAGCCTGAAAGACATTGGCCAGGAGTGCCCCATCCTCTGACTATGGTGAAAGTAGTCTTGGGCTGGGCAACCATAGCAACTTCAACCTGCAAATGCAACTCTGGAGGTCTAAGTTAAACCATGTCAACCCAGTAATGTAACCCAGTGTGTTGTCTATCTGCATCTGTAGTATGCATGGCCAGTCCACGACCGAAACCACTGCAGAGTTATAGAGAAATTGCTTGCACACCAGCACCACAGCCCCAGACACTCCAGGCGGGTCACAGAATGGTTGCATTCAGGCCAGCTAGCGCACAACTATAATACTAAAATACATGTTTCCTTTGCGGTGTTGCTTGGGACAGACCTTTGCTTGCCCCTCATTGCTAGCATCAGTGTCCATGATAAAAGGGATCTATGAGACAGGGGATGCTAGCACAAGGTGTCAGACAACACCTCATCCATTCACTTGAAGCTTTTGCTCTTCTTAGCCAGTGACGTGGCTTATTGAGGCTGGCAAAGTTGCGCAGGAACCACTGGTAGTAGGATGCAGTCCCCAGGAAACTGTGCAGCTCTGGGTCTGGCTGGGGGTGTGGCAGTTCTTATCTGCTGTTGTTTTGGTTAGCCTGGAAGCCATACACTCCCTGCTAACAATGTATATTGGAAACACCATCTTTCCTTGATCGAGCGAGCACTTGCCTCGTTACGTACCTGGTGCTGGTTGCCTCGTTAAGCACGTGGTTGCCTGGTTTCCTAGCCTATTTCCCTGTGTCAACTCAGTTGGTTTGGGGGTAGTCTTGATCTGCAGGGGTGCCTGGTGGGTTTTGTTTGATCATACTGTCTCATGGAGTGTTCTGAGCCCCTGTCTGCTATTACTATATGTGGGTAGCCAAGAGTGATCCAGTCTATGGAGTCCAGAGTCACCCTGATCAATGGGTACTTGATGTCTAAGGATGGACAAGTGTTCCCTTGTTCTAGGTTCTCTTGTTCCTGTGTGCCTGTGCTCTGCCTTGCCTTGTCCATGCCTCGCCATGTCATGTTTTGCCTGTCTGGTGTTCTCTAGCCTTTCTGGTTATATATGAGCCTCCCCGCCCTTTGGGTCTTAAAAGGGTTGAGTTGCTGAATGAACCAGTTTCTGCCTTGCCGGGTGTGGTTGTGTGCAATGTGTCTCCCAGTGCCGTGACAGTTGAATTGTACAGGTTATAGGTCACATTAAAGTTGGGAAAAGTTTTGAAATGATTTGTGGTCTCATATTTTTTTTTTTGTATCACAAAAACCTGGCATTTTAACAGGGGTGTGTACACTTCTTATATCCACTGTATACCCCATGGTATGTGGTATAGATTAGAAATGCATATTTTGTGCAGGTGACTTTTACATCCAGCATATGAGTTTTTCTGATTCAACAGCAGAAGGGAACAGGAGTTCTTAGCATTATATAGCAACTTGACTGATCCTCACTACAGTGTGGACTTAGTCTTTAGGTGTTACTTTGGTTCTTACAACTAAGGTGGAGGTTATGATGTTACTAGTTCAGGAAGGTGACACTTTGTCAAATGTTTTGCATTATGTGTTAATATATATTTTGCTTTTCTATGCTTCCAAACTTTTAAGGTCACTAAGCTCTTTTGTTTTCCAAATACTATGTCTTATGGTCAAGATATTAAATTTACATCATGGAACTGCAGAGGATTACAAAACTTGAAAAGTAAAACAAGTGATGTCTAGGACAAAGGCTATGCAATCTAAGGTATTAGCTCTAAGGTACTTCAGGAGACCCATTTGTTAAAGGGGAGAGATGTTATGGTACGTTCACACCGCAAGCGGCACAGAGCGATTTGGGTGGCGAGAACATCGAAATGAAGTTGAAGCTCGATCAACTTTATGGTAATGAGCTATGACGCGGTTCGGCGGCAACCAACTGGAATGTAGAAATGCTCCGCTAAAGTGAGTTCCACGGAACAGAAGCGTGTAAAAACTTTTGTTCCGACCAAATTGTTCCCAAGTATAATGGAGGAGAAACTAATCATAGCCGTAGCGGGCTTATCAGTTATTTATGAGGTGTCCCTGTTTGTGTACAGGGACAAAAATAAAAAAATGAGGCTGGGCCAAGGTGTCTGAAACCATTGGTGTTCCGGAGGGGCTTGTGAAATGCACAATATATTTTTGTGAAAAAAGGAAGGAAATCGCATACTAATTTTGGCGCTATAGCATGTAAAACGATGCGAATTGTCGGTGACGTTAACGTTATCGACCTCTTCGCCGCAGGTAAATTAGTGCTGCATTTAAATATCTACCTGGCGATTATCCATAGTGAGAAGATAAACTTGAAAAGAAGCGCAACACAATTTATAGCCAACATTTTCCCTCCAGAACGCTTGATTTTAAGCAAGAATGCAATTAACTGGCTCACAAGAATACCGATTTGAGAAATTATACCCTATCGCCAGTCGGCACAAAGATAAGCTACACATTTGTTTGCTTTCCGGTCCCTTTAAAAAGCTTGCGTCCTAGCGTTCTTAACGACCTTATCCCCGCCTACTCAATCTATGTCAGAGAGCGGCCACAGCGTTTGCTAGCATCGCGGGCAGGGCGGCCAGAGCGAACACTTGATGCCCTCGCCACTCGCAGTGTGAACGTACCATAAGAATTAGAAGGTGGTGGCCTGGTAGTGTTTTCTCTGCATCATTCACAAGATTATTAGAATTAAAGATAAAGATACTGGGAGACAAATTTAATAAAACGTCATGTCCAAAAATACATCAGGAATTATTGTTACTTCGGGCAAAGCATAACGAATTTTCTGCCCCTAAAACAGTATCACAGCTGAAATACCTTAAACAGGCTTTTTATGATCAGGGGGAGAAATCAGGGAAACTACTGGCCTGGAGACATAGAGTTAAAAAACAAAAAGATTATCCCATTATTAGAAAAAGGTGGAGAGAAAATTGTGCACCCTAGTGATTCTGGATGAGCTTCATTTCCCCCAAAATATATCATATTTAAGTGATGGAGATCTGGGGTCATCTATTACAGTACAGGAACTGTCAGATGCAATGGACAACGTGAAGACGGGTAAGGCTCCAGGCCCAGACGGACTCCCAATAAAGATATCCAAAAAATTTAAAGAAAAATTAATTTATCCATTATTAGATATGTTTACAGAATCATCTGAAATAGGTATTTTGCCAGAATCGTTAAGAGGTGTCATACACTGTTACCTAAACTGGGAAAACCTTGTACCGGGAAAACCTTGTAGATCAGAGAATCTATGACCAATAAGCTTTTTAAATTTAGATCTTAAATTACTGTGTAAAGTTTTGGCTAAGTGTTTGGAAACCTCTCTACCAAAAATAAATATAACCGCAAGCGGTTATGAGCGGGTTCAAGTGCACATACCAACAGGACAGCATGCACCGTTGACTTAAGCAAAAAGCAAAAGCAGCTTTGAACATCGAGCAAATGCCTATGCCAGCACTGCCTACATGGTCTGCAGTAGTGCTGGCATAAGCAGTGAAGCATCCATAGGCGATTGAGGGCATAGGCGCTTGGGGCGTGGTCTGTGGACATGCATGCTGTCACACAGATCTTTGGGATATGTTTTGACAAGCTACTCCTCCAATGCAAGCAATTCAATTTTTTTTCAATTCAATTTTATTTATATAGCGCTTTTAACACACAAGCGCGGTCACAGAGTGCTTTACATAGTCCCGGGCCCGCAGTCCCCAGAGAGTAAGCCAAAGGCGACAGTGGCAAGGAAAAACTCCCTCAGGAGGAAGAAACCTTGGGAGGAGCCAGACTCAAACGGGAAGCCTGTCCTCCTCAGGCAGTGTTGATTAGGAGGTTGATGTAAGCCATGCTGGATTGGTCAGTATGGGCTGAAGCATGCAATACTGCCATAGACACATGGAGGGGGGTTAGCGCTTTGAGTGTGGCCTGCGGCCATGGCAAATGGCATACATGGGATTTTTGGGATAATTGCTGACCAGCTAGGTCTGCTGATTACAAGATACCAAACGTCCAGATTGGAGGAAAATCTTTGAACTAATATGTAAGACAATTTGGGCAATTTTGGAAATTTGCCAAAAAACTGGGCGGGAATTTCTGAATTCTGATTGGCTGGCCATGGAATTATGCAAATTAGTAGAAATTTTAAGTGTTTTGACTGATTTAGAACTCCATGGAACCCGTGATGTCATAATATCCGTTGCCAAAGAGATACTAAACGGGGGCTGTGGAACCCCCTTTGGGGGCAACAGGCCCGTTTTGGGTGGCTGAGTAGTGGGTGGGTATACGCAACTTGTGGCCAAATTGGGTGTTGCTGAGACTTTTGGGCTGGTCTGGGCATTGCGTTTCAGGGAAAAATCAGAATGATAATAATAAATAGGGTTCCGCACGGAACGTGCTTGAACCCTAATAATAAATAATGATCAAAATGGCTTTGTCTTGGGCAGAGAGGGTTTCCATAACATCAGAAGAGTCTTAAACATATTTCACTCTGAGCATGGGAAACTGGACACTGCTGAAAAAGTGTTTGATAGAGTGGAATGGCCCTATCTGTTTGAGGTATTAACACGCTTTGGTTGTGGCAATAGTTTCTGCAAGTGGGTCAAACTATATATACTGAGCCTTATGTGGAAGTGTTGACTAATGGTATTATATCAAAACCATTTAATATACAACGAGGATGCAGGCAGGGGTGTCCTCTGTCTCCATTGCTCTTTGTGTTGTCGATTGAACCAATCGTGATCACTGTAAGATCCCATAAGGATATTATAGGCATAGATACAGGTCAACTAAACCACAGGATTGCCCTGATTGCTGATGATATGATTTTATTTTTTTTTTTATTTGAAAAGTCAATACCATCCCTTTTGAACCTTATACAATTGTTTGGGAGCTTCTCTATAAAATAAATAAAGACAAATCAGCTATAATGCTGCTAAATGCAGAAGATAGAAATAACCCTACCCATCGTGCTTCACAGTTCAAATTAGTAGACAATATTACATATCTGAGTATTAACCTTCTGCCAAATCTACAAGATATTGTAAATGCTAACTGCAATCCCTTAGTAGATTCAATTACCGCCTCAATTAATAGATGGTCACCTATGCCTCTTTCCCTAATAGGAAGGATTAATATACTTAAAATGAATGTACTACCTAAACTCCTATATCTATTCCAGAATATTCCACTCCCACCACCTCCTAATTTGTTTTCACACCTAAGGAAAATCTTACTTAAATTCTTATGGCAGAATAGGCGCCCTAGGCTGCGACTGTTTCTTCTCTATCTGCCATATGACAGAGGTGGGCTTAAATGTCCAAATTTTTTATGGTACTGTTGGTATTTTTCAGAAGCTGATTCCCCTTACTAGAAACAAATGGAAAGTCACTGTTAAAGTACCACCTCCTGAATACATATACTCTGCAAAGATTATAACATTGAAAAAAAAAACTCAAAACCCTATAGTTAAAAATATGATTAACATATGGTACCAAGTAAAGAAACATCATCATTCCCTTTCGGCTGCTCCCATCAGGGGTCACCACAGCGGATCAACCTTCGCCATCTCTTCCTGTCCTCCACATCCCGCTCTGTCACACCCACCAGCTGCATGTCCTCTCTCACTACATCCATAAACCTCCTCTTTGGCCTTCCTTTTTTCCTCTTGCCTGGCAGTTCCATCCTCAGCATCATTCTCCCAATATACCCAGCATCTCTCCTCTGCACATGTCCAAACCAATGCAGTCTCAGCTCTCTGATTTTGTCTCCAAACGGTCCAACCTGAGCTGACCCTCTTAATATACTCATTCCTAATCCTGTCTATCCTTGTCACACCCAATGCAAATCTTAACATCTTTAACTCTGCCACCTCCAGCTCTGCCTCCTGTCTTTTCATCAGTGCCACCGTCTCCAGCCCATATAACATAGCTGGCCTCACTACTGTCTTGTAGACCTTCCCTTTCACTCTTACTGGTACCTGTCTGTCATCACCATTCCACTTTCCTCCCTCTCATTCACGCACATGTATTCTGTTATAGTCCTGCTGACTATATTCCTCTCCTCTCTAGAGCATACCTCCACCTCTTCAGGGTCTCCTCCACCTGCTCCTTACTCTCGCTACAGATCACAATGTCATCCACAAACATCATTGTCTACGGGGGGTCCTGTCTGATCTCATCTGTCAGCCTGTCCATCAGCATTGCAAATAAGAAAGGGCTGAGAGCTGATCCTTGATGTAATCCCACCTCTACCTTGAACGCATCTGTCACCCCTACCACAGACCTCACCACTGTCACACTGCCCTCGTACATATCCTGTACCACTCTTACATACTTCTCTGTCACTCCCGACTTCCTCATACAATACCACAACTCCTTTCTAGGCACCCTGTCATATGCTTTCTCTAAGTCCACAAAGACACAATGTAACTCCTTCTGACCTTCTCTAAATTTCTCCATCAACACCCTCAGAGCAAACATTGCATCTGTAGTGCTCCTGCCCGACATGAAACCATACTGCTGCTCACTAATCATCACCTCCCTTCTTAGCCTAGCTTCCACTACTCTCTCCCATGCTGTGGCTAATCAGTTTTATCCCTCTGTAGTTGCTACAGTTCTGCACATCACCCTTTTTCTTAAAAATCGGTACTAGTATACTTCTTCTCCACTCCTCAGGCATCCTCTGGCTTTCCAAGATTACATTAAACAATCTGGTTAGAAACTCCACTGCCATCTCTCACAAACATCTCCATTCTTTCACAGGTATATCATCCGGACCAACAGCCTTTCCATTCTTCATCCTCTTCATAGCTGTCCTTACTTCCTCCTTGCTAATCCGTTGCACTTCCTGATTCAGTATCCCCACATCATCGAACCTTCTCTCTCTCTCATTTTCTTCATTCATCAGCCCCTCAAAATACTCTTTCCATCTGCTCAACACACTCTCCTCACTTCTGGGTATGTTTCCATCGTTATCCTTTATCACAGGGGTCTTCAATTAAAATTCAAAGAGGTCCAGTTAGGGAAAATTTCCTCAAGCAAACGTCTGGAACATCATAATGTCTAACATGCATTATGATTCAGTGCCATATATTTTGAAGTAGCCTAGTAATTGTATCAACGTCTGTATGTAGTCAACAACTGACTGTCAAATAAAATAAAGTACAATTCAATAGTATTTCAACAATGTTTATTATTAATTTTCACATTGAACTGGAGGGTACTCCAATAATAAAATAAATAATAAGTAAAATAAATGTTCTTTTCTCGTTTCAAGTAAAATAAAGTTTGCATTTAAAAATAGAGCTTTTAAAAAAGTCACCTTAAAATAAGGTGCTTAATTTTAGAAAAAATAAATAAAAAGGTGGTTTGAGTTTCCTCTTTTCTTCTTTTTTCTTAACTACATTTCAAATATAAACAATCTCAACAAATATTAATAGCTAAACAGCTTTAACACCTCCTTTTCTCTTTGTTTTCCACTTTCCCCACCCCACCTTCTCTTGTTTAGTGAGAGAAGTAAGCTCTACCTGGTGCTGCTAGGATTTTAAACCTGGGCTGGAATGGTGTCAGGGCCATTCTCATACATGTGTAGGTGCTCATCTGTGATCCTGGAGTGATATTTAGTTTTAATAATGTTCATAGTAGAGAAAGCTGCCTCACAGTTGTATGTGGAGCCAAACACAGTCAAGCCTCAGACCTGGGAAAGCTGTCTCTGAGACCATTTGGAACCAGAAAGTGGCAGGGTCAGTTCCTCCAAACTGCTCTTTCAGGGCCACATCTGCTTGGAGATCGATAAGTTGCATCTGGAGAGGCCCAGCATTTGCCCACTTTAAGTGCTGTGTGACTTCCTTTGAGAACCCAGTGACATCTGTGATAAGGAATGGGTTCTGAATGAACAGGGTAAGCTGCTGTCCAAGGCTGAAACTATCAAAACGTTTGCTGAAGTTTATCATTAGCTTGTCAACAAACTCTACAAAAGCAGATCCATCTCTTTCACCCTGAACCTGTTCCTTCATTGATGGGAAGTGTGCACAGTCTCTCAGCAGGTCTTCCTTGAACACCTCAAGTTTCCTCTGGAAGCAGTGGACAGCTGTCATCAGGTCACAAACTGAATTGTCCTTGCCCTGTAGCTTTAAATTCAGTTCACTCAGGTGTGAAGTGATATCAACCAAAAAAGCCACAATATCCATCTTCTTCTCATCTTCCAAAAAATGAGAAAATTGTGTTGCCTTCTGGCTCTTCAGCTGTGCCAAGAAAGCTGCAATTTCCATTCTGACGGACCAAAAGCGCTCCCACACTTTGCCTTTGCTGAACCATCTTACATTGTTGTGCAGCAGCAGGTCATCAGCATTTGCATCCACCTCTCTGAGGAATTCCCTGAGCATGCGATGCTGATGGGAAGAAGATGCCCTGAGAAAGTTTATCATTCTCATCATTGTGTTCATCACCTCAGCATACTCATTTGACAGGGTGGAGCACAGGACTGTTTGATGAATTATGCAATGGTAAGAGATGAGCTCAGGCTTGTCCTCTTTCATTCTTGCCACAGCTCCCCTCTCTCTCCCTATCATGGCAGGGGCTCCATCTGTGGTTATTGAAAC